>CABFOW010000541.1:70050-97535 GCA_902141385.1 Timema californicum | reverse complement strand
AAACATTTAATTTAAATATGTGCAAGTAATTTACTGGTGTAATATAAATAAACCATGTGTGAAATAACAGCCATCAACATATCTCTTTCTTTAATTATAAATATACCGATTTAATTAGTGCTCGAACACGGGGCTATAGACAGCTGATTAAACGGTATCTTTTCCGTACAGTGGTGATAGGCGCTCGATAACGGAGCTTTATTCAACCTATAAAAAACATCACAGCATTCAAATATCAGGGAATTAATCCGCAGTGAATCAATCGACGCCCGAAGCGGGACGATTGATCACATAGTACTACGATCGACGCCCGAAAGAGAGGCGCGATAAATCGATATTATTACAATTGACGCCCAAAGCGAGGCGCTTTTATCCGATAGTATTACAATTGACGCCCAAAGCGCGGCGCTTTTATCCGATAGTATTACAAGAAGTTCTATGGAATATTTTGTTATTATAATGAGATTGTTTAGTGTTAACCACATAATGGGAGAGGGGCTAATTGTTCTGAGATTATTAAGATATTTTATGGATTAATTCTTATTTTTTATAAGAAATATATTTTTGCTAGTTAACTAATGAGGATAACATGATTATGGCAGTTATTCAGTAAAGACATTTATGAATAGAAGTCTTGACACTAAGATAATGTTCTTGAGCTAAAGCCACATTTTATTATATTGTTGTTCCTTAATGTTGGCACTCAAAATAATTACTTCGCATGCCATCAGAATGTGGGAATAATAGCTTGTCGAATGCTTCTTGTATATTTCAAAGATTATCTATATATAATATATCGTAATATATTTTCATATGATACTAACTTCTTGATGAATAAATATCAAATTAAAACCACTTTAAGCATTTATTAGTCTAATGGTTCACCATACCCATAGGTAGTGTATGTTTACATGTCTTTTCGTTTTACTTTAATTTTGGGATATATACCTTTTCTTTAATGAACTCTATGAGGTTGACCGTCCATATATTTACTTCCGCAACTGGTGTGGGTTGCGAGATCTGAGTTTCGAATGTTTGATCTCAGGCATTCAAAGGCCAGAACTCCAATCGCTCACTCCTATTGCCCGCCTTTTGCCCCATTGTTATTCATTGTTGTTTGGACCTTCTGTTTATTCCTTATTTCGTTAAGGAGGGTTCACTTTTTTTGCTTTTTGAAAACTATTTTCATATTCCTGTGTCCACTTCCATGTCTCCGCCTTGATGGTCAATTTGTACAGCAGTGCTAGAATCTCTGATAAGTTTTTAACAAACGTTCTGTAAAATCCTACAGATTGTAACAAGTTACAAATTAACGTTATACAAATGGGTCAACACTCACCGACGCCCTTGATGAGCAACAACACATACATCGAAGCACAAGCTCTGACCTCCACTCTCCAACGGACACAACTGACTGCGTGGAGCCGTCAAACCAACTGTCTGCTCGGGACTCGATCCGCGGCCGGCCGGAAACGATGATGGTCCCACGTGGCAAGATGAAGCTATCACTTCCGCTAGTAGGACGACCTAGAATATTCTAGGTCGTGCCAGACGCATTCTCTGCTGTTATGTTTGTTCTATCGTCTTACCCCCTCCTTCCCTTGCCCCGTCTCTTTGTGGATACCATAATGTACATATATAGTGTTCGCGCTTTTTAATAGTGGCATATTATACCACCAACTGAGCTTGGTGGGGACGACGACTAAGGGCCGTAATTTATTTTATATTCTAAATTGCATTTTCGACGTAGTGGGGAACATCCTGTCTAAATTATTTTTCAGGACTTGTAAATATTTGAAGTTAGATTTATGAGATGTTGCACGCAGGTCAATGTGAATGTGCCTGCATTCTCTTTCTCTTTGTACGAGGTTCAATTCGTCCTAATTGTATTGTTTGGTTCAGTTATACGTACTTAACGTATATTTGATTTAATGTATATATTTTCGGTCACGCTTTGGCGTACTCAGTGTCTCGGGCGTACCCGTCCATCCATTTCTTGTTGCGTATTAAATGTTTATGGAATTATTTAGCTATCTATTTAACTGGGAGTACAGGGCACTTAGGTGTTAGAGATGAGACTCGGCCTTACGCCTTGTTCTGCTTATTGTTTTGATTCAACGTTATGTTGTTTAAATCTGAAGACACGTTATTGTTTATATTTTATTGCCTAAATTGATGTATACTAAGAGTTGCAATGTAGTATCGTTGCGTGCACTTAATGCTATAACCGAAGGAACCATAGAAAGAACCATAGATTTACAACCAGAATAAAATCATATGTTTCTCTTTTATTTTCAGATATTGTTATGTCAATTAATTCTTTTGTCTCAGTAGAATCATTTAAACCTGAGAAATTAAGCGCTTCACGCCTAATTGTTATATTTTGCTTTAATTATGTATTTACTTTCTATTCTATGTTGTTCTAAATAAAACTATGTTTATGATTGTTAAACTTCTTGTCTGGTTTTCCCATCACACTTCCAATGATGATATTTAATGGTAACAAGAGGTTTACAAGCTGCATAGAAAGCCTGCACTTTCTTTACATCTGTAGGCCTAGTGTACTGTGACTACAAACCAACATAGCCAGCAACCTTCGCCACTTTAAGAGAGTGTATCAACACTTATCCCATTTTACCGGGAAGTCAGCACCTTATATGAACATTCCACGCACGTCAACACAGAACACTGGTCATTGTTCGAGTATGGATAGGAAACAAGATTGAAGTCGTGAAGTGGCATGTGACCCCTGTTCGCTTGTACGTATCCCCGAGTTCAAGATGCTGTGCAGGCGCTAAATCTTGAGGAAAAGAGCCAGATCAGGTGTGTCTCCCTACCCCCTCATGGTCATTCTCACGACGTTGTGCGCAGGTATCAGGCATCTCTTAATTGCTGTGAATTACTTCACTGGTCATGTGCTATTTCCCTACCAATTTCCCCGTTGTTCAAACTCTAATTTAAGCTAGTACCCAGAATGGAACTTTATTCTTTGATGCTGATAGGAATTAGGGACTTACCAAAATGTTGGTGAATTTTATTTTAGAGAAGTTTTTTTATATATTTTTTTTATTGAAAACTAGGCATGAGTTAAATCCAGTCAAAATTATGTAGGTATTAAAGTTGGTTATTTTTGAGCATATTTATTTATTTATTTATTTCTTAACTAAATTTAATTTCTATTAGTATTTGTTTTGGGTAATGACATATTATGGTTTTGGACCTTTAGGATCCGAGTTTGGATGATTTATTCTCAAGTCAATCTTATTCTACTCAACCTTTGAGCACTATCATGCACTTTAATTCTGTTTCTATGTGTGTAGTGTTAGATTAAGTCCATGCGTTACTAATAATTTTTGTACCATAATTTTTTATATCTAATGTTATTGGGCAATACATTAGATATTTTTATAATGTTAGGAGGTTATTGTTAACCGAGTTGATAGGGTAGAAAATATTTTGTTATTTTCCTGCTTAAGTTACTCTGGCCTCACGGATTATTGGATTAGGATAATCATGTTTCTGATTAATATTAGGTGTAGCGCTAGA
The DNA here is from genome assembly GCA_902141385.1 of Timema californicum. Taxonomy (NCBI): domain Eukaryota; kingdom Metazoa; phylum Arthropoda; class Insecta; order Phasmatodea; family Timematidae; genus Timema; species Timema californicum. The sequence continues at coordinate 93,989 of CABFOW010000541.1, read as the reverse complement.
TATGAGAAAAACTCTACAAGCTATGTTATAAAAAAGTATGTTTTATTTTGACGGATATGTAAAATGTTTAGACTTCCAAGACAAGCTTAATATCATTTATTTAGTTATCTTTTTAACGAATTAGCCCTTATGGGTAGGGGATAGGTTGTATCCATGCTAGCTTTCTAATTTGCATATTGTTCGCAATTATCGACCTTGTTTGTATTTGAACTGATGTTTTCAAACGATAAATATTTCTAATTTAATCAAATGCGATTTGATTGCTTTCTTTTAATATTGTTTGGTAGAATTATATATTTATATATAACTTCTTGACAATTATTATGGATTCTGTCTAATATCACCCATAGTCCGCTATTTCTAAAGATTATATTATTTTCCTTTTTGAGACTTATTCAATCGTATAAGAATAAATCGGCTTTGAGGCCTATTTTAATTCCATGTTATTTGTTTTGCATTAATATTAAGTAATACCCTAATTCCCTCAATATCATTTGTCGAATACTCAGCTTTATTAATGTTAAGATAGCTAGGTCTGGATACTTGGGCTTGGCATATTTGAGAGAAGTTAAATTAAAGATCCCTGGTGGTCTGATTTTTTTTATACTTTGTCTTGCAAACTTTTCACTATGGCTGGTTTCTTGAATGTACATTCTAATATCTTGAGTGCTTAGGGAGAATGGTTTACTAGGAGCATGTACAATTGCTTTAATGCGTTAGTCTGTTTTGTCTAAGCCCTCTATATAAATCAAATTCCCACAATATTCAATCTGATTTGCCACAAATGTGCACTTCTTCCTATTTATTGATAATCCTACTTCACTAAGCCGTTCCAATACCCCCTCCAAGTTATCTAAGTGTTCCTCCTTCGTCTTACCAGTTATCAGAATATTGTCTAGTTAACATAAAGTATTTGGGATCTTAGCTAAAGTCTAATCCATGATTTGCTGCCACATGGCAGGAGTGGGGCCCAACCCAAGTTCTAGCCTTCTAATTCTGAATAATCCTTTATGTGTTCCAAATGTTACCAACTCTTGGCTTTCTTTATCCAATTCCAAATGTCTGTATGCACTAAATAAAGCTAATTTCGAGAATTTGTTCCCTGATCCCTACTGCGAAAATATGTTCTCTATTCTCGGTAACGGATATGGTGATACTTCAAAGTTTGGGTTCACAGTCTCTTTGAAATCCCCACATAGTCTAACCCCACCTGTGCTTTTAGGCCTGCATACTATGGGGGTGGCCCATTTACTATGTTCTACCGGGTACCAAATTCCCTGGCTTACCAGGTTACCAATTTCAGATTCTACTGCGGGCCTCAAAGCATATGTAGGGTTACGTGCTCTACAAGCAACAGGCACAGTCTCTTCTTTTACATGCGATCTACCATTAAGAGTGTTCAACTTGCTTGGAATATACTTGAAAACATTCTTGTATTTTTCCAGCATTCCTCCTAACCTATTGTTGGTTTGTGACATCTTATACACCTTGTTTAAGTACTGTGCTTGAAATTGTTTCCAGTTTAATGGAATTATTAACAACCAGTACTTACCCAGTAATGGTCGACTACCCTTTTCTACTATTACTAATGTAAGGTCCTGTTCTATGTTGTTGTGTTTGACTTTCATTGTACATTTACCCAAAGTAGTTATGATTTCCCCCGTAGGTTTAAACATTTTCTTTACATAGATACGATGTTTTACCTGGAAAATGTTGTTTGAAATTTTGGTTTTTCATCAGGGTTAAGGCTGATCCTGTATCAATTTCAAAAAATAAAAATTCCCCATCACACTGTAAAACTAGTTCCTAAGGCTCACACATCCCTATTTTCTTTGCGGTGCACATTTCTGCTTCCTCCCCCTCTTCAAGGTGTTTCTCTCAAGTAGCCTAACCAATACATCAGCATCATCTTCATCTCGATCACTTGAAGTATTTGCGTTCACACACATCACTTTATCTTCCCTTGCACCACTATATTTCCCCACTTGTTTACATAAATGGCAAGTCTCTTCATCATCCCTCAATACTTGAACAGTTTTTGTTTCCTTATGGGTTTTCAATTTTGGGCCTTTCTTCTGTTCACATGTGTTTTTGGTGTGACCTAACTCACCACAGTTGTTGCAGTTTTTATTTCTAAATGGACAGTTTGCTTGAAATGCTTTTTATCTCCAAAGCTGTTAAATCGTAAGTCCTTTTTTTTAAAAAAAAAACAAAAATATAAGTTTATTGGTGTTTCCACTGAAACTAATTAAGTGACCATGGCTCGCCTCCACTGCACTCTCAGGTGCTTGTTCCATGGCATACGCTATATCCATAGTTCTCTTCCAGGTTAAGTCTCTTTCCTTGAACAGCCTTTTGCATATCTGTTCCAAATTTTTTCCAAACCACCACTTGGTTTCTCAGGCATTCATTTAGTTGGTTTTCAAATTTACAGTGTTGTGTCAAGCTTTTCAGCTCGGCCACATATGTTTTTCAAGACTCTCCTTCCTTCTGAAAACGCTGTCTGAAAATAAATTGCACAGCAATGATCGAAGGCGGCAGCTGCAGGTGATCGGCTACCAACTTCACTACAACCTGGTATTCCTTGTCCTTTGGCACCTCTGGGAAACAAAGGTTTCGTATTAACCCCAAAGTTTTAAGTCCCATGTTTTCTAGCAAAAAAAAATGTATTTGCTTCCTAACGGGTAAATCTTGTGGCATAAATTGTGCCTCTAGCACCTCAGTCCAGTCATCCCACGTCACGTTTGCCTAATCAAAAGTAGTAATTCGGATATGGTAGGATCAGTTATCCATTGCCGGTTCACTTGTCATGGTAATTTGTAAGTTATTCCCTTATTTTGCCCCCTGTGCAATGATTTCAACATCCCATCCTTGTCATCACTGTTGTATTTAACACAACTTAACACTTCATGAAGTGGTTCTTAAATATACTTTAATTGATTAAAACTAAATACACTTCTTACAGTTGTTGGAAATCCAAATACAGTGTGTAGTACTCTAATGAAACAAAGGTTATTCTAATACAATAAATGTTGCTAATGAATATAACCAACTTATTACCCAAATTTAGCCTAGGATACGACACTTCGTATATTAAAATTAAAATATCTTTCACTTGATCACAACTAAATTACTATATTTTAGGGGTGGTCGGTAACCCAAAATTTCGGCGGATAAATCGGAAATCTAAAGATCCCAGAATGTTGGGCGAATATTTTTTATTCCTGTATTTTGATCGGGCATCTCAAGAACTTGGTAAGTATATAATACCATGTTAGTACTAGCCTCTAATTCAAACTTTGAAAAAAATAATGTTTAACTGATTTTCATAGTTGAATTAATTAAACAAAGGTAAATATTATTTTTGTTAAATTCATAAATTATGTTTGCGTTCAACAAAACTACGATAACGTTTCTCACAGGTCACAAGTCTACAACATAGCAAAATCAAGATTCCTAAGATATAATTTTCTTTGTCAATGCCTACAACATAACAAATTCAACATTTCCACATTGAGATTTTTAGGCCCTGTTTTTGCAAAAACTTAATTTCAATTAGAAAATTTTAAATAAGAAAATGTAGAGGAACTGGCTATACTCCAACAGAACTTTCACAAAGCAAAGAGAAATCTGCTCTATTATTAATTATAAATTCTTGAGCATAAAATAACCATTTTAATTTTTTTTAATCAATGTGACTGTTTAACTTGTAATTTGAAATTTAAACTTATAATTTGAAATTGTATAGGCCTGTGACAAAGTTGTTAGCAAAATGAAATGCCCGCCTGAATATGCCCGTGCTCGAGTGTCATTTTATAATGCACGCTCGTGCCTGCCCGATAAAAATAATTTCTCCTCGACCACCCCTACTATATTTGTTTGATTAGTTAAATCAGTTGGCATGCATAGTAAGTTGAATTAAACTCAAAAAAATACCAAAATGGCCGAAAAAACCCAATAAAACCCATTCTATCCCAAGTGGATTGAGCTCTTCTTTTTTTAAAAATAATTTAGGTATTTTTCAACCCTTCTACAGGTGCATACCATTCTATGTGTAATATCTATATAGATTTATTAAGTTGTATGATTATTTTTTTGTTTAGTGAAAATTTATACCGTAGTTAAATCAGTTGGCATGCATAGTAAGTTGAATTAAACTCCAAAAAATACCAAAATGGCCGAAAAAACCCAATAAAACCCATTCTATCCCAAGTGGATTGAGCTCTTCTTTTTTTTAAAAGAATTTAGGTATTTTTCAACCCTGCTACAGGTGCATACCATTCTATGTGTAATATCTATATAGATTTATTAAGTTGAATGATTATTTTTTTGTTTAGTGAAAATTTATACCGAGTTTACAAAAATGAACATACTTTTTCAGTGAAATTGTGCACGACCTTTACACACTTGTTGTGTTCTCTACCTGATGGACTCAAACCAAATGTAAATGGCCTCCAAAGCCAAACATGGGTTTGACGGTGTCGGAGCAGTCTCGTCATCCTGCAAACAAGAATCAAAACCACAAGCCAAGCTAAAAGTTCATTCTTTCTATACACTTGTGGTCAAATGCATCAGATTCACTATAAATCAATGAGGCATGATAGCTTTAGTTTCACAAATGGGCTCAGTGATCTGATATATATATATATATATATTAGTTTGTTGACAAATTCTTCCTTTGCTGTCAATGTTTCTTATTCATACTTGAAATACTTGCTTTCTAAGATTTATTTAGTTTACTGTTTTAATATTAGCCTGAAACTTAACACTCCACAATTAAATTCAACACATCACAAATATAAATATGAAGCGCTATGGGAAAGAAGAATATTCTGTTTATAAATTAATATAATTATAAAATTATTGCATTATCTTGTAGACAGTGAAATTGTCATATTTTCCAGATGAAAATGGCTTCACTTATTATGTCCACTCAAACACTTTTAAAGGGTTTTAACTTTTAATATAAGGATCCTTAATAAAAACTTGTTTACTCACCTTTTTATTGTGTGAGCATAGTCGTTGTGGTGACCCTCCTGGGCTCCCACAGATATCCCCATAGCAGTTTCTGAAAGTACACATGACCAATATTTTTGATAAATTATTTTTCAATTTAGCTTCATACACAGGTATTTACTCACTTGTTTGATAAATTAATGTTCTACCAAAAGTGATAAAGAAGAATTGGGGGGTGAGCAGCTCAGACATTATGTAGTGAACCTGAGCATGTGGGTCTTGTTTAGGTCATGTCGCAAAATTCAAGGTAACTTTGATGTTGATATATTCATTATGGCTATGGATGTCAAGTTAATATATGCGTATAACCCGAACGGGTAGTAAGATGCGGTGCTAATAATAATAATAATAATAATAATAATAATAATAATAATAATAAGTTAATGTATGCGTGGGACAATCAACAAATGTGTCTATAAAAATAATATTTAGTTTGAATGTGATACTTTAGGTTTATTACACTTATTTGTTGTTTGATTGACAGTCAAGAAATTACTTCAATTTCCATCATTAAGTGTGTTCAATTATTTGATAAGCTTGAGTGTTGGTCAGCAGTACTATCTAACCTTCACTTTCCAACCACCCTAATGAGTAGTTTTATATCCCTTATTTAACGTGGGAGTCAAAAATAAAAGAGGAAAACATAACATTATATTAAGCTATATAAAAGAGTCCATTCCTAAAAATGTGATTTCCAAAAAAATATTTATGTAATACAGATTAGCTTCTCAATAAGATCAAGTAAATAAATGTTAATTTTTATTACGGTTCCTAGTTCAGGTCTCGTTCATGTAACACTATGTTTGAGAACTGTGCACCCTTAGTGTACATTAACAAATAAATATATTTTAATTTTTTTTTGCTTAGTTTACAATTTTTGATATTCTTAATGCTTCAAACCTAACAACATATTTTTTTTATATATTTATATTATTTTAATGTATTTTGAATTATAATTAAAATTATATTAATGAATTTAAAAAAGTTTTCTACATTGTATATTATTTTAGAAAAACTCTATAAACAACAACGGTGACCTGGTGGTCTAGGGATAAGGTGTCAGACTTATTTGGTGGCGGCCGGGGTTAAATCCTCGGTCCCTGCACAGATTTATCTGATTACCAAACCCTTCCTTCACCTCTTACAAGACATCTTGTGAATATGGGGAATGCCAGGTCTCCACCGTCGTTAGGATTCCACGTTAAACTGTAGGTCCTCCATTTCATCTCACAATCACCCTACCATTACACATTAGCGTAAGTGTGTACAACCCAAACGGGTAGTAAGACACGGTGCTAATAATAATATAAACAACAACCATTATTTTAGGGAATTTTTAATTCCTTCTTTGCATACTCTAGTAGATGCAAATAATTATCACGTGCGATTCTTTCACTAGCCCAATGTTAAACTGTAGTTCTAGCATTTGACACCACGTATCAACACGGTCAAGCTTAATCTGTGCTACTCGGACGTCTTCAAGATCGTTGAACCAACTTTCCTCCTCTCCTCCTCCACCCTATTTTTACCTTAGCGAACAACATAACAAAGCCCTTGCTGTTCCCACTCATTATCCTTTTTGCTTGATTGGTTTACAAGCTTTATTAGTACTAGTCACCTAACCTTTTACAGCTTTGTCAGTATTTGTAGAGAATGAATGAGAAGAATTCCTAACAAAACCTAAATTTATCCGGGCGATGAGTTCAATAGAAGTGTCAATCAAGTATCATTGGTGCGCTCAGGGCTCCACAAGTGCAAGTTAGAGTTTTTTCTATGAGATTAGAAAAATATAAAAATAATTATGATATAATCATTAAATATAATATATATTGAATATTTAAATCAGTCAGTTTTGCTTTAACTAATTTTTATATCATAATTTTAAAAAATATTTGCTAAAAAAATGGTAGAAATAAAGGTGATAAGAAAAGTCATTGCCATGAACACAAAAGTAGGTTAGTATAAATTATAAAATAAAATAAAAAAACACAAAACGAGAGGAAGATAAGCAAAATGACTTTGCCAGAAAAAAAGAGTCGAGATTTTAAATGACAATATGAACTCGACAGATTCATCAATTGAATTACAAGATTTGGAAGCTATTTGGCATGAAGAAAGTACCAACCGAATAAGGTAATATACTTTTATTATTACAATATTAATATAAATAAATGGTATGGTTTATGAGTGATATCTTTAGAAAGTTTCTTTATGCATTTCAAAAAATTACTCCTTAAACACTGATTTAATTTCTATGTCGGGATTGTAATTTATAAAAAGACTCTCTGGTCTAATACAAACTTATATGACAATATTAGTTGCTAAGAATTCCGCTAATAATGTTAAAACTTGTATTAGGTTCTTAATTATATTTTAGATAAAATGTTTTATTAGTATTAGTTATTTTAAATACTTTTAATTAAGCTCTTTTAATAATATTTATTTAGCCTTTGTTTATCAACCAAAGAGTAATGTATATATTTAATACATTTTAGTATTTTTTTATTTTAATGATATTTATGGCACTTCTATTGTTTGTAAACCTTTCCTCTTAGTTTTCATAAAAACAACTACAAAATTACAAATAGCTTTTGAAGCAGTGGGGAAGTCACGTACTCCTGGTAGGCGTGAGAACCTATCGGGAAAGTGACGACAATGCTTGGAACCATTAGAAAATGATGTTAAAAATTAACTTATAAGATTAGACATATTTTATTTCAATCCCTTTTTCCAAAATAAATATGACCAAATTAGTAGACCTGAACCCAATATTCAAGAACCGATGAAAGCAAAAGATTCAACCACCACACTAGCCTTCAGTGATATTTTGTACCACTATGCTGTCAGTAACACATTAAATTGTGTGGTAAATAAAGTGACTAGAAAACAAAACTCTTTAATATTTATTTGTAACAATCTCAAAAAGTAGAGGGAGGAAATGTGATTACCTACCAAGGGGGGCGTCAGCTAAAAAAGGTTGAGAGCCACTCTTCTAGAGGTATTCAACATTCATGGCCCCCCTACCTCCAACCTTAAACACAAAATTTGTTTGGTAAGGTCTTGACTAGAACACCTCCATCACAGATTTCAAAAACCTTTTCGGACTAAAACATCTCTGGCACAATTTTAAAAAACTTTTGGGGTACATTATTCGGTGGCAGGATGGTCTAAGCACTAAGGCATGACTCTGCCGATAGACTAAAATGCCGATGGTGGGGTAGGGGGTGGAGGGGGACTGGAGTTCAATACCTGTCGAGTGTACTGAGGGTACTTTTCCCTAAATGGCTTTCCACTCTCCCTCTACACTTCCTCTAAATCCAACCTTCCTCATCCTTACCCCAGGTGATAAGCTTTTTCAGTATCACAATTCTTTTTCTATAGATAATTTATAATATATTAATAGTTTAGAAAAACTATATTTCTACGTCTCATAAAAACTCTCTGTATCACCAAATTTAAATTTGTGTATTTCAGGTTCAGAGATAGCTACACATAGCTCAGGTGGACAAATGCTATCTAGTTGTCTTCAATGATGAGAAAACACCTCTCATAGAAGAAATAAAGAAAGATGGCGATGGAGTCAATTAAATGCTCCAAAAGTTAAAAAGTTTTTTTAAGAGTGTGTATTGCTAGAAATTGTACTTAAAAGAGTGCCAAGAAAACTTAAATGTTTGGATCCTAATCTATAATAGAAATAAAAAACAAAGCGTCCATTGGTGTAAATACTAAGAACTATCAAAAGGTGTTATAATTGTATAATATGTGGGTGAGCTAGATTAATTTAAATATGTAAAATGTTTATAGAATATTAGACTATTTATAAAACAGAACTTTATTTTGAATTCAACCAAGTTGGTTGAATACAATAAGATATAATTAGGTTTGCAAATTCCTATAGAGAGTTGACTGATTTTGATTGGAAGGGCCTTATGAGAGACCTTTTTTCCTACTAGTATCCTACTATTCAGTAATATTTTGGTTGAAAAAAGAGACCTTTTACTAAGCTCTTCCAACCAAAATCCGTGTATAGTAGTAGTTTAGTAGTAGTTCACTTGTACAAATATTTTTAGTCGTATGAGTAGTATAAATAATATAATAAAATAAATTTGTAGAGATTCTTTAAATCACATGTTAGTAGGCTAAGCCTAAAAAGAGATCATAAAACCAATAGTTACTATTATATTATATTTTCTTCATTTTCAAGGTATTGTTGCAGTATTACTTTAGTTGAAATATTTATAATATACCTCTTACACTATTGGACAGGAGGAATAAAATCATATTGTTTACTAATATATAGAATTTACTATAGATAGTGTAAGCTATAAAATACTTGAGTGAAATTCAATCAACTCACTCTTCTATGCATTGAACATTATTGCTCAAAATATGAATTTCAGAAACACTATTTGAATGTGTTATTAATATAATATTTAAAGTCGTATACGCGTATTGGACTTCAAGAAGATGGAAAAGAAATACTTGAAGAGATTTAAAATGCGGCGCTGGAGAAGAATTGAAAATATCAGATGGACAGATAGGGTGGTGAATAAAGAAATCCTAAGAAGAGTGGGTTAGAGAGAACCATTTTGGGTGTGATTCTTTGGAACAAAAAAAACTGGATTGGACACATCCTTAGGAGGAACTTTCATTCATACGACATCATATAAGGCAAAGTTGAGGGAAAGAAGAAGATTCAAATATTGGATAACTTGAAGGAAAGAAGAAAATTATTGGAGTTGAAGGAGGAGGCAGAGTGAGAGGCTGCATTGGCGGTCTAAGTTCACTGACAAAAGAAATGGACCTGTTGTAAGACAGAACCCTTGATAGTAATAGTAACAATGATAATAATGATAGTAATAATTATTATTACTATCATTGTATATTTACTGAGTCACCATTGAGTTGCATCTAAAAAGGAAAAACTAAGGGAGATAAAAACAAAACTGGCGGATGCATGTGTGATTCAATTTTGTCCGATATCTAAAAATTAGTTGGGAAGTTATGAGTGAGACACAGAGATAAGAATTATTCACGTAAGTTCTTTTCCCTATTAAAAACAACAAAATTTAAAAAATAATTTGGAACAAAATGACACATTTCTATTTATTATTGTATTTCACTAAAATATATATAATCATAGATTACTGATCTCATTTTGATGTAACACTGAATAACTAATATTACTTTTACCAGTTACCATAACTACTTTACTAAACTCAACACATCTAACTAGTAAAAGATGACCCTAAATACGAGATGAGCCAGGATGACCAGAGAGTGGAACAGTGGCACGCCAAGCCAAAATCCATGTGTTTAGTTCCTATGAATTGTAATTTTTCATATGTTTTTTGAAACTACATCTTACTACCCGTTTGGTTTACAATCATAAGAACAAATTTCACAAATGTGTCAGGAATGATGAAGGTTGAATTTAGAGAGTGTGTTTCTGCATTTTTGTATGAGGTTGGTTGGGGTGTTAAACCATTTAGGTAAATCACAACCTCAATACATCCAACCAGGATTCGTACCCCAATCTTCCCATCATCAGCAGTATAGTCTAGTGCGAGAGTGACACCTAAACTCATTCGATTACCTGAACAGGTTTCGTTAAAGGAAATTCCTTTTTGATTTATTCAACGCATGTGATATCAAAATAAAAGTTGAAAACTATATTGTGTATTTTTACAAAATTATTTAATTTATTTTTTGTATGTATTATATTCTACTTTGTTTTATCCCATATTACTGCCCATTTGGCTAGTACCCATTATTCAACTTTTGGTAGCTGCGTCATCTTACGAGCTAATCTCAGGTTGGTTTTTCCACTCTCCCTCCAGACAAATGCGGGTGCATTTACTCTCAATTAAGCCTTCCTAATCCCTAACCCATTTGTGTAATTAGTACATAGGCATATAACCTAAATCGTGGTAAGATACAGCGCTAGAAAAATTAATTTACTAATTAATTTGGTTATTTTATGTAACAAAGATGTACAATTTGGTTAAGTGTAACGTGTCATTTCAAACACCAAAAAAATCGCTTCAATGGTCGAATAGTATAAGGCATCACTCTCGTGTTTGTCTGGCTCACTGATGACGGGGAGATCGGGGTTCGAATTCCTGCCAGGTCTACCGAGAGTGGGTTTTTCCTTTATTGCTTCCCACTTTCCCTCCAAGTAAATGCAGGTAGACTACCTCTAAAATGCTTCCTTTCTCATCCCTACCTCATCGGAGTAACAACACGGAGTGAGATATATATATATTTAAACGCTGAAATTTGAAATATATACAAAGTTTAGCATTATCTTTTTTCGTGTATGTACTGGTCTGTAAAGTGGCAACAGCGCTTGAGATACTCTGTAATAGGGTTGTTGTTACCTATTGTTAGAGGACGATGTCCTTCCAATAAATAGGTAGTGGATGGAATAGAGGGTAGATGAGTGAATACAAGGTTTCTGACTGTTAACCAGACTCTCATTTCAAGTGTTCGAGTGAAAGGCATTTAACTTTCACCTTAAAGGGCTGGTTAGTGAATAATAGCTATTTTAATATTTACTGAAACTCACTAGTTTTAAGATCATTGGAATAAATGTGTCTTCGCAATCCGATAAAAGTTTGCTTTAGTCAAATACATTAAGTACCTGTATTATTATCATCATCATCATCATCATCATCATCATCATCATTCACCACCACCACGTCTTACTACCTGTTCGGGTTATATGTACTTACGCTAATGTGTAATGGTAGGGTGATTGTGTGATGAAATGAAGGACCTACAGTTTAACCTGGGAAATGAACCACGGTGGAGGCCTGGCATTCCCCACATTCACAAGTTGTAATTAATACACGTCTTGTCAGAGGTGAAGGAATGGTTTGACAATCAGATAAATCTGTGCAGAAGTACCTGTAAAGACCCAACCAAAATTATCAGTATTGTTAATATCATGTACCACATATTATGTCGAGAGAACAGAGTGTGATGAACTTGTGAATGTCTTTAGGGGTGTCGTCACTGGTGCAAGCCATCAATTTTTGGGTCAGGATATTGGTCATTTGATTAAGCGCGAGTACGTGCTTCCTCCAAGATCTTGAAGTGGAACGCTGGTGTCAACATCTTCCTCCGGTTGTGCCATTTGATGCCTGATGGAAACACATGAAATCTTAAAATATTAAAGAACACTATGAAAATAAAATATACAAATAATAGTTCCTATACCGCTGTTCAATACACGATAAAAAATGATGTGACAAACTGACAATTTATCCTATTTTTTAAATGTTTTTCTACTTTTTTTCAAAAAAAATCTTTACACTATAATTTTATTATAATAGCACTTGTACCAGTGATATTAAGGCATTAACCTTGTCTGATCTGGTTTGTCAATGACAAGGAGTAAATATAAGCACATTTTATCTTCATTCTTCTTTCCTCATTCCAAACAACACTTATGTTAAATGAGGATAGCTCTGACAGTTATTAGGACATAACAAATAAAAAAACATTTTTATCAAAATAAATCCATCACATTTACAATAATAATGTTATTTAGTTTGGATTATGCACACAACTATTATAATATTAAAGCTACACATGGAAAATGGACTCTCGACCTTTTGACTTAGTGTGTCAATGCTCTATCTCTGTAGCTGCCAAGAATTTTTCTATGCTCAGGGTTATTCGTCACTCATAATTTAAGTCAGAGTCTGATTTATATGACCCCAAGTCAATGATAGCAGTTTTTCTGACAGCTACTAATTAGCGGACACATAGGCTGTATCCGAATAGTCAAGTACACATGACTTGATGCAGACTTGATGACTTTACACTTACCATTTACTTAATATCGAAAACTGCAACAGACTATTTGAACGGCAAAATATCCTTTTTGCACCCTTGAGTCCACAGCGCTACTTCCTAACAATGATTTTTTGTCTATAATCAATTATATGATCACTTATAGGACTATGAATTTAAAATAATTGAAATTTTACATAAGTTTAAATTTTAAAAGATTTAAAAGACATTAAGAGTATTTTATCATGTAATAAAAGTAAAATAAAATCAAAACAATAAAAAAACAGCAAAATACACAAAATATAATAGAATATAATACTCGCCTCCATTGTCAGTATGTAATATTTTAATGCTGCAATTATATTTGTTTTTGACCCTATTAAAATAGTTCTTAAAGGCCTCAAATGTATCAAATTTGTGTTTCAGAAAAGAAACAACACTGTAACCAGAACAGTCATCTTTGAATGACACAAAGTACCTGACACCTCCAATTGATGGGTCAAACATCAGACCACAAAGGTCACTAAACACTCATTCACCAACCTGAGTTGACTTACACATAGACTTTGGAAACCAAACTAGATGTTAATTCTTAAGATGCCATGATGCCATTTCTTTAATAGTTCTCACATTCAGGTGGCCTAGATGTCGATGCCAAAGTCTAAGGTTGGATTAAGATTAAATAAATTTTGATTCAGAAGCGGGAACTGTACTGAAAAACATGTAATACAACTTTTTGGAACCCTTCAGTCCTTCTGATACTACCTTATTATTATGATAAACACTTGCTTGATCTTCTTCTTTAATTAATTTCGTGCCTTTTTTGGTGAGAACACCTTCAGAAAATATGTACCTTTTAAGTTCTGGTATAAACAGTACATTCTTGATGATGGTATTGAACCAACCAGTAGGGATCAACTTTTTAATTTGTATAGTACTTATTCCATTAACAGTCAGCCTGACGTTACTACCAAGCACTACCGTCGATGGATTGTACAATTGTTCCAAGGTATAAAAATATTATCTGTGCTCCGTCATATGTGAAGCTGTCCAATATTCAAGCATCACTATCAGTGATATAGTCTATTTCTCAAACGTGTTGAACGCTGAAAAATTACTCTGACTGCTCAAAGACATTTTCTCATTTTTATTTTCATAACTACAATTTACATTTGACTTCTTTGGTGCATGCCAGTCGTGAGCATAGTTGTCTTTAGAGTGACAGTTGTAACACTTGACTTTAGCTTTGTTAAAACTAGTGGTTTTGGAATTATTGCTATAAATCGCCATACTTTTCTTTTAGTAGAAAGGGCTTACTCACGTTCTTCCAATGAAGTTAAACTAGCCTCCTTTTTTATCAATCGAGCAGTTAAATTAAATATAGTTTGTTGTTCTTTTGGAATATAAAACCGACCTTGCCTTACAGCAAGTAATTTTCCAGGCAAAGTGCCTAGTAGGCCTATCTTGAAAATTACTGCGAAATCACTCAATGTTTCACCAATTGAGCGTACACCACGAGCCAGATTTTCAACCTTTGCTATATGTTGAGCTACTGAGTGATTAGTATCTATCTGATAGCTGTGGAACCGCTCTATTACTGTCAAATGGTTTCATGCAGACCTTTGACAATATACTGAATCTAACTTAGTCAATATTTTGCTAGCAGATTCACAATTCTCAAATAGCATTATTTGAGAAACATCCATAGATGACGTCAAAATAAACATTGTGGTTGCATTCATAAATACTTTTTGTTTTCCTTCTGCTTCTTTTGGTTCTACGAGCGTCCCATTAATGACGGCTAAAACTGATTTGGTTCGAAGGGCCCATCATACTTTAAACAGCCATTGTTGATAGTTTCTGCCATCAAACTTTAAACTACAGCTAAACGATTCAATTATATTATCAGCCATGGCAGAAAGTTAAAATCAAAATTGTACTTACACAAAGTATCCAACTTATCTTGGTACAGTTAAGTGGGCCTTACATGATCCATAATATTGATGATACATTTTCATATTGTCAATAATATTGACCGTGTAAGGTGAAAAACTGGATTGACAGTCGATATTGATGGAGTATTGAAGCAAATCCGGATTTTCTGTTTTTCGGGCATCAATACTGGAAAGTGGAGGGGATATTGTCAATATTATTGATCGTATAGGGGCGAGCGTCAATATTGCCATCAATATTCAGTTCAGTTCAAGTTGCATTCCTGTGAAGGTAACAATGACCAACCCCAATACAGACGATTTAGTCCTGGGTAACTATGAAGATATTGTTGGCTCACCCGGTTCCCATGAGGAAGAAGATGGGTGCCCTTTGCCACTTCATCGAACAATATGAGCTTTCCCCAGAAGTGTGGAATCTGACCAACCTATTATATTGGAAGAAGACAGCCAAAAATTCAGCTCTTGACCTCCTCATACCCATTTAATGAGAATTAAAGCTGGGGGCAACAAGAGGGAGGATGAGAAAAAAAAACACAGTCTAAGAACAAATTACAGAAAATAATTGAAGAAGATTGCTGCATCAAAGAGGTTTGGGAGGAGTGCAGATGAAGTTTACTCACCTTCCTTATGAGAGTGTTGTGTTTTATCGTTTCTTGAGAGGTTCGACAAGTCAATTCAGCATCAGCCGACAGAACAAGCAGTGGAACAGGTGAATTTTATTCTTGTACTTTTTAATTACCTTTTTTTATTGTTTTTAATTACCTACTTACATATTTAATTCTATAAATATCGTATTGTACCGAGTATGAGCCACCAACTATTGTTTTTAATAGAAAGATAACAAAAAAAAACTGAAACAGAGAAAAACTTTTAGTAATTTGATTCAAAACTGAGGTCAAACGAGGGGGAGAGGAACGTTAAATTGAAATTCGTAAGCGGAAGGGGTAAACAAAGGGGCTAGTTTATTATTGGTTTTGTACCCTTCTGTGAATTCAAATGAAATGAAATTATGTACCAAAAATGATTTAGTATTTTTATTGGGATATTTTTTTTATATTATGTAAATTGGTAAAAATAATGTAATTCTATAGGATATCTCATTGATATTTTATTTTTGGACATAAAATATCGAATTTAACGCCCTGTTTTGAGAATTGGAAAAAGACCAAAAAAGGTGTGGCTTATATTCAATGCAATACGGTATTTAAAACACATTGGTACTCACTCTGTTCTACATGATTTTCCCACTATGTTGCATGTGAAAGGTTTAAAAGAAACTTCAAAGCAATAAGTATTAATGGTACTGTATTTCAGATAATTAAAAACGTTGTGAATGTAACGTAACACTGTTTTAAAAGAAATAATCAGTAAACAATATTTGTCTTCATTGTTATAATAACGACAAAATGTATCACGTACTCCCTTGGAAACCGTGGAACTGTTTCTTTGTAAAGTACTTCGCAATGCTAACAAGTTTTCCGCATCTCTCCCTCGATCATTTGAGCTGATGCTGAGGTACAATTGATTTTCCTTCACCAAGAAATTATTCAAATAACCAGGCAAGGGTAACTACTGTAGTTTTGGTGGCTGTAGTTTGATAGGTTTTTGGAACACACGAAACTGTGAACTCAATATCCAGAATACGTTCTCTACAACCCCTCGAGCTCGTAACAACCTCTCAATGAATATTTATCGATGTGCATTCACTAAGCTTTGAAAGTAGGGTTTCAATAAATTGTTATGTAATGCAAATGGTTCGTCCACAACAAATACATATGGGAAGAGATCATTTGTATTCGGCAATGGTGCAGGTGACAGTAAATTCTATTTTCCTTCCTGGAAAAATTATTCAAATTTGGAGTGGAACATCATCCCTCCATCCAAAATTCGACCGTTCATTCCAACATCAGACATTATAAATTCCTTCTTTGCATTAACTCTAGCCAAAAGCACAGTACTGAAAAAACTCTTGTAATTATAATACAAGAAACCTGAGTTATCTGATTTCGTTATGTCACCCCACTCTGCAGCAGTCGTGGGAAACTGAAACAAACAAAACAACAATAATTAAATACATAAAAAATTGCTGTGATAAGGTGTACTTGATTGTAAAACATTCTATTGTTTTCAGGAAATTAAGCATGAAGAGGATGGTACACAGAGTCAAGAAATAGGTGGACGCACTCATCAGACTTCATCTAATTCCACAGCTTCAACATCTTCAATGCTTCCCCCACCATCACCTCTTCAAACTCCCCAAAATAAAAAAATAAAAAAATGCAAGGTTCTATCTTGAAACAAAACGAGCTTTTACAAAAAGCATGTACCCTTTTGGAAACCGCTTTGAACCCTGACAGCAACATTCAGACTATTGCTAAAGCTTGGAGAGAAAAATTGCTGACTTTAGAGTCCAGACAAAGAGCTTTCGCAGAGAAAGCAATAAATGACATCCTTTTTAAGGCAAGATTGAAGACTCTTCACCGAGACTCCGTTAAAATAAATATGGAACATGAACCTCCAAGAAGCTCAGATAATTCACAAGGTACTAGTTCTTCATCATTCTCGACATTCAACTGGAGTAGTTCTTCCTCACCTGTGACGACCCTACCATTCGAAATGAACTTACAAACAGAGGGCATCTTCTCACTTTTTCAGAGCTTTAAAGGGTGAGTGTGTGCGGTTTTGAAGTGTTTGCTCAAGTTTTTTCACTAACTTCAGTTTTTTAATGTGTAAGTTATTTCAATTTTTGGGACAGATGTTTACTTTGTACTGTCTGTTATATTCAATATACGTACTTATTTTTCTAGCAGTTAACGCATCTCCCTATTTCTTTCATTTTATTACCTATGTATCAAGTATGTACCACCTGCTTACTTTCAGTTACAAAGTGAAGGGAGCCGTTGTACTGGCTCATTGCTATACCTATGTAGGGAAGAATTCCAACCAGCCAATATATTGGTATCCTTCGATTTTGTAGTGAAAGTAAGCAGGTATGTGCAAGGGGATGTAATAATCCACAATACCTATATATAAAAAATAAAATGAACAAATAAATAAAAACTATGAAAACTTACCTTCATGTAGTCTTGTAGGACATATATAAGCATTTCACACGTTTTGACTACAGCTGCGCTGATAGTTGCTGGTGACATGATGACAGAAAACTTCAAGTCTTCCAAAATTTCTTCCAGTGGCCAAGTATCTCAGTGTTAAGGCTAATTTATCCTTAACAGTTATACTTTCTCTCATATTTGTGACCTCCCTTTTCAAAAACGGTTCAACCATCTGTATCAGTTTTTTAAAGGTCCTTTCCTCCATTCGAAAGTAGTTCTTGAAATCTTCAACATTGCTGAGGCTGATTCCATTCAACAAATCTAGATGAGAATATTCTTCTCTTTTCTTTGAACATCCCTACACCCTGCGTTTGTGTTTCACTCGACGAGTAATTCCAAGCTCCCGGCATAAATTTATCTGATTACCAAACCCTTCCTTCACCTCTGACAAGTAGTGTATTAATCACAACTTGTGAATGTGTGGAATGCCAGGCCTCCACCGTGGTTCGGATTCCACGTTAAACTGTAGGTCCTTCATTTCATTTCACAATCACCCTACCATTACACATTAGCGTAAGTGCGTATAACCCGAACGGGTAGTAAGACGCGGTGCTAATAATAATAATAATAATAATAATAATTCCAAGCATCAAAATAATAGCTATGCAACCTTTTGTGTGATTATCCATGTTTCGGAAGGACAAAATCCAGAAATAATCGAATAAAACCACACAAATTCCACCTGCTCGTACGCATAAAGAGAGGTACTGTGTAAATTTATTGACAAAAGTATTGTTAATAATATTGATTGTGTAAGTAGGGAAAGTTTGAGACTGGTTGGCACAAGGATTGACCACTGTATTGTCATATTATTGATCATATAAGGCTGCTTTAGATTAACTCATGTGAATGACAAACTTCAAAACAAATTTGACTGTTTTTTCACTGCAAACATTTAACTACCAGATGTATAGCATAAAACTGGGGCCATAACCTGTTGAGTTATTACATATTCAATGAACACTTAGTAGTTAAATAGGAATTAATAACATTTTATTAACTATACAAAGTAACCAAGATGAACATGGCAAACAACAATTGACAAAACAAAGCCTACCTAGTATGAGCAAAGAGGTTACACACACACAGGTATTAATTATATTTGCAAGGCAGCCCTAAAAATCCACTAGGAGCGCAATACATATGTAAAAATTTATAATAATAAACCAATAGGCACATCTCAATTTTTCTCAACAGACACTGCCTTAAATTACTAGTAAGGAGTAACAATGAGGTTGAGCTTGAGATGAATGCTGGCTATCTCAGTGGCAGAGCAGTGGCATGGCAAGCCAAAGGACCCAGGTTTGATTCACGTGTCAAGGTGTAATTTTCCAACTGTATTTATATGAAAAAACATGTAAAATATGTTTTAAAAATCCCATGAAGAGGTTTGTTTAGTTTTACAAGTGTTTTTACCTGTGCTTGTGAGAAGTCCTAAGCCCAACCAAGCATGGAGAAACGTGTAGTGGTGGCTCTTGTCAATGTGTTTGGTGCTGTTCAAAATCACCTGAAAAAAACCTCATTTGAGTAGTTCCCATATGTAATAGCAAACTTTTGTTCTAAAATAAACATTGTTGAGGAGCTTTCTTTTCATTGTTATAAAAACCAATTTTAATTTAGCAAATTTAGTGTATAAACTTCAATAAATATGGTACTCACTTCAATGGTCGAATGATCTAAGGTGTCTTTCTCACAATAGACTGGACTGCCGATGACAGGGAAATTGGGGTTCAAATCCTAGTCGGGTGTTCTGAGGGTAGTTTAAAAATAATTGTTTTTTCCTCCGCCTCCTTATAAATTGCAAATACTTCCTCTAAATCCAAACTTCCTCATCTCTCACACATTAGCTTAGCTAACACGTATGTGTATAGCCTGAACAGGTAGTAAGGCGCTGTGCTAAAAAAACTATGCTATCAATAGTATTTTTAATATAGTGATGACAATATTAGAGAAGGTCCCAAACAATGTATATTTTATAACAAAAGTTTGTTATTCAAGATCTTACAAATGACACCTCAACAAAAAATAAATGTAATATTATAATTAAATCAAAGCTCGCTTCATATACCTGAAAATGTGTGGAAACAAAGAATGTTTTTTTTCAAGATAGATAGATTATGGAATAACTTATGTTTTAATTTCTTAATGCTAAATGTTTTAACTCCCAATTAGGATACCCACTGCTTACAATAACTAACTTGAAGGGAAATAATGAGAACAATGAGAGAAAATGGCAGATAACATCATGGATGAGTAAAATTAGCCCTCCTGGTGCATTACCCAAGATTCGGTTTGTGTGACCTCCTCCAAGTTTAGAGTTAAGCATGTAAGTGAAGAGATAATTGGGCCAATGACAATTATTTCAATCAAACAATATTGTCAAGTACCGGTATCTTAATACCACAAATCAAGGCATTGATATAACTTGAAACCAGCTAAGATTTGAGACTACACATCTTTATTGGAAATTATCTGTGAGTATCAGTGAAACATGGTTTAGTGCTACTTCACTTTCAATACCTTAGAATTTATCCAAGGCATTAAGGCAATGAGCTCCAAATGCTCACCAACCAACATCAACAGACTTTTATTTGAACCCTTGTGTAGTCAGGCTTTATTCTTCACATGGTAAAAATTCAAGCAAAGCTCAGGTTGTTTGGAGATCACCATAAATATGGTTAACATTTACTCACATACCTGCATTGATCGCAGAGTGATCTAAGGCAATAAGCTCTCATTGTAACATACATTATTTCTTCTTTGTGCATCTAATCATAGATTTTTTTTTAGAACCGCATCTAGCTACATATTCGAGTCTATGTACTAATTACACTAATAGGCTAAGGATAAGAAAGGTTGAATTTAAACGAAGTATATCCGCATTTGTGTGGAGAGAGAGAGAGAGAGAGAGAGGTAAATCATATAGGAAAAACCACCATTAGTATACCTGACTGGGAGTGAACCACTATCTCCTCGTAATTGGCAGTCTAGTCTATATCATGATAGTAATGCCTTAGAACATGCTGCCACAAAAGCGGGTATCCCTAATCATATTGTTTGTGTAAGGATGATTAGGGTAGAACTTAGGGGAAAAGTATCCATATTTGCATGAAAGGAGAGTTGGAAATCATTTAGAAAAAAAATCCTCCCTTCACCTGTCAAGGATTTGAACCTCTACCTGCTGTCACCAGAAAACCAAATTAGATGAATTGACATTATTAATCTGTGTGCCTTTCTGGGTTCTTTTACATGCCACAATTGCCATGAAAGTGACAGCTTAACTTTCAAGGAAGTTGTGCTATAGATTATTATCACTCAATAAAATCCATCAAGCCCAACTGGGTTTGAACCCATGAACATTGGGTCCTTAGGTGAGCACTTTAACCTAAGACCACCGAGGTCGACTTGATACTTACAGCGCAGGAACCAAGAGAGTCCTACCACTGACTCATATTGCTGCTGTGATTGGTGTGCAACCATCCCCTGCATTAGGTATTAATGTTATTAACAGATAAAAACCAATTCTTATATACATAATAAAATATATTTTAATATTTATTCAAATAAAATATCTAATCACCTTAATGTCCTTTGGGTTGATGAGAACTACAGTTGGCTTTCCTAAAATCCAAATTCTAAATATTTCAGGAAACCTTCCATGAAGCTCTAACATTTTAGGAAAAAATTCTGAAAATAAAATAAATATTTTGTGAGTTTTTCGCTTTCAAAATATTGCTAATATATAATAAAGGTTCAGTATTTAATGGAAAAATGTAATAATGGTTTTACCTAATATTAATTTAAGTTAAGAAGTCAAAACTCTCAAAATCCTGATATACCTGAATTATTTCCACCTTGGACCCATTGGATATTGAATATATTACACTTGAAGCTATTGTATTCATAGTCTACCCTGCACACATTTAAGAAAATTTTAAGTTTAGAAAGGGAAGTTTTTAAATGTATTATTTTCTTATAGGTTACAAGGTACTCTTATGTTAGTTATAGGTACTTAAAAAAGGTTTTTTTTAAACAAATTACAATAATTACTTTAGATGACGAGTAATTGATTTAACAGAATGTTTACATCCATGTAAAAAAAATATATATATATATTTTTTAAATACTAACATTGATAATAGAATCAGTCTGAAACTCAACCTTATAGCTTAAGTTACAGAGGAAAAAATAATTAGTAACCAAATTAAGAATGAATGAAAGTATCTAATGATATTTAATGTAACAAATTATAGTCACAAATTAAATAGGCATGTAACTGATTAAGATTATTATTATTATTATTAGCACCGCATCTTACTACCCGTTCGGGATATACGCACTTACACTAATGTGTAATGGTGGGTGATTGTGAGATGAAATGGAGGACCTACAGTTTAACGTGGAATCCGAACCACGGCGGAGGCCTGGCATTCCCCACATTCACAAGATGTCTTGTCAGAGGTGAAGGAAGGGTTTGGTAACCAGAAAAATCTGTGCCGGGACCGAGGATTGAACCCCGGACCCGCAGCACAGAAGTCCGACACCTTACCCCTAGACAACCAGGTCACCAACTAATTAAGAACCTACCTTCATTATTAAGTCAAATGTTTTTAATTTATTTTAAATATTGTAATCACACTATAGACTGCATCCTTTGATCTAAATGCTACACAATTTATATTAACTATAATGTATCATGTTCGTAGTAAATATTAAAAATTGTAAAAAGTATGGTATGGTTTTAAGATCATAATAAATATGTCAAAATAGAATATGAACACTGTACATATTTATATGTAGTCACATTCTTTGTCACCAAGTGATTAGACAAAATTCTTCCATCTGTGAATTAAAAATGACTACTACTTATCTCTACCTTCTGGTTCCAAGAAAAATTCCCAAGTGTTCCCAAAGGCAAAAGTTAAAGGTGGCCCAGGTATCTTGTTGATAAGTTGGTGTGTCTGATTTGACACAAAATGGTACGGAAATAAAAGATATAACACAAACACTGCAATGACCAAGATTATAAAACCAAAACCCAACACCTCAATTAGAGCCATTTTCTGTTAATAGTTTGTCAGAATCTCTAATAGATGATAGCTGTCCAGATACACAATCTCAAATAGTGTTTTGTTTGTCTGTTTTTCAGTTTTAATAAGGCTGCCTGAACTTTATACATGAAGCTGATAAGGAAACTCTTTATAAATAAAACAAAAAACTTTCACCCGGTGGTAAATGTTTGATTCTCAGCCAATTATTTGAATAGTGGATATGATTTCTATTGGAGTTTAAAGATAGGTTGAAACAAAAGCCATCATTAGCTTCCTTAACATAGATAGAAAAATTAGAACTAATGAAAGAAATGAAAATAAGACATGAAAACTAAGAGGAATGAGAGACAAACAATTACTTAATGAAAAAACATGAAGCAAAGTGACTTAAACATGAACGCCATAACCCCTCTTGTGTACTATTAAACTTTTGTGTTGCACCCTTCCAAGCACTAAATCCCCTTGCCAGTGACAATGTGAGGCTGTGGGGTCACGTCAGGGCAAGCAAGGCAAGCACCAATTGCTTTTGATTGAAGATATGCAATTATTTGATTTAATGTTTGCAAAAATATTCTCCTGGTAAACATTTGAATGTAATTCAAGCATCAGTGGGTTTGACAAAAAGATCTCATACATGACAGTGACCGTAACACGCATGCAAGACGTGCACTAGTCCATCTAATGGTGGTTGAAAGTCTGTATTTGTCCGACTTTCATCCCATTACTCTAGCTAGTGTAGTTATTATTTGTGACGTCATATATTTCGGACGGGTGAGAAGGAGAAGAGCTGTGGATGTCAGGTAAAAATGCAAGCAGAAAGGTGACGACTAGAACCAAAGTCATTACCCCTCACTTCCCCTTTCAAAACATAGCGGGATGGTATGACATGAAATCTGCTTTGCACAACTTATTGTATATAATTTCAGGAAATAGAACGCACCCTATATCCAGGGGGTCCACCTAGGATTTTTAGCTGGGGGGGGGGGGGGTTTTTACATAATAATTTT
>CABFOW010000541.1:26057-69515 GCA_902141385.1 Timema californicum | reverse complement strand
TCCAGTTTTCATTTAAGTGCAAATTTACAGTGAAGTTAAAAAACAACAAAAAAAGTATTCCTTTGAAAAACCCTAACTACTTCACAAAATTATTTGTTTTATATTAAATGTAATTAAACAAAATATAATTGATTAGTTGACAGAACATAGTGCTTATCATATTTTTGTAATATTCTTAATTTTCTGGGGAAAGGCCTTCAGCTGTAGGGGAGGGGAGGGGGGCTTTAGCCTCCAAATGGCCCCCTCGCCTCCCCCATGCCTATATTAGCCATTTTTCTGGTATAATATTTGAGTTGTAAACACAAAAACTGCATCTGCTAGACAGTTACTTTTTTTTAAAAAGAGTGATTGTAAAAAAAAACAGCTGAATGCTTGAAAACAAATAATTATAACTGAAGGAGGTTAAACCCACATATAAAGGTTTTCAACTGTTTTAAAGAAATATTAGAAAATTGAAAATAATAATTTTTTTATTTTCTTAATAGTTAGGAATTATTAAGAAATTATTTACTTTAAATACCAATATTATCCAAATCATTCAATCATTATTTGTCCATAAAAAGGGCAAAATCTCATGTTTTTTCCAAATATTGTAAGCAATCACAAATGCCGCGTGAACAATCACTGGCTTAAATTTGTATGCAATCCATGTGACCAAGATATTGTAAAATTTCTTGCACAACTTTTTTTACAAGAAGTTGTGTTGTGTACCGGGATTTATAGTTTTGTGAAGATTATTGTAGTAGGTGCTTTTGTTTTAATGTGTGTATCAGTGAAAGCTAACAAATGAAAGTTTATAATAAGTAATAACATAATAATTTAAATCACAGAACAGAAGGGCGCCCAAAGTCAAAGCAATCATAAAAAAACTCCAAATAGCTTCTTGAAGCATAAAAAATAAAAATAAAAATTTCAGAACCTCCCCTTTTAAGCTTGGGAGCACCCCTTCCAAGCTTGCCTAAGAATTTTGGTCACGAGACGCTACTGATGTGAGGAGGTTCTTCTCTTTTTGAGACAGATGGGGGGAGGTTCAGGGGATGCTGATTAATAGTTTTCTTCCAATTCATTGGAATAATAAGACAAAGAGTGTGTTTGATATGTAAGATCATCAGCTATTAAGCTATCAGGAATTTAGCCAAAGCTTTTATGCTGCTGAATTGTACAAGTTTATTGTACAGGAGTGATGTATGCCACTGGGCATTTTTCAACATAATCCAGGTATCAATAATATAGAGTAAATAATGAGTTTTTGTCACATCCATTACTGTCTCCAGCCTATGGTCTGGATCAGTTTTTTTATTCAAGCCATATATTTTTTCACTATTGGCTTGCTAGGCATTTCATAGCTTCATATGCCTGTAAACCTCTTGTAACAATTAACTAACATTATTGGAAGTGTGATGGGAAAACCAGACAATCATAAACATAGTTTGTTTTATTTAGGACAAAATAGAAGGTAAATACATAATTAGAGCAAAATATAACAATCTGGCGTGAAGCACTTCTCCTCTCAGATTTAAATAACTCTACTGAGATAAAGGAATTAATTGACATTACAATATCTGAAAATAAAAAAGGGAAACATATAGTTATATTCTGGTTGTCAGTTCAACAGTAATATTAATCGCCATCATGGAAATCTATGGTTCCTTCTATT
Organism: Timema californicum; assembly: GCA_902141385.1. Taxonomy (NCBI): domain Eukaryota; kingdom Metazoa; phylum Arthropoda; class Insecta; order Phasmatodea; family Timematidae; genus Timema; species Timema californicum. The sequence goes on along the minus strand of CABFOW010000541.1, from coordinate 67,858 downwards.
GTTCCTTCGGTTATAGCATTAAGTGCAAGCAACGATACTACATTGCAACTCTTAGCAAGTATCTAAATTTAGGCAATAAAAGATAAACATTTACGTGTCTTTAGATCTAATGAAATAAACATAACGTTGAACCAAAACAATAGAAAGAATAAGACGTAAGGCCAAGTCTCAACTCTAACACCTAAGTGCCCTGTGCTCTCAGTTAAATAGATAACTAAATAATCCCATATACACTCAATACGCAAACAAGAAAGGACGGGCGGTAAGCCCGAGACGCCGAGTACGCCAAAGCGTGACCGAAAATATATACATGAAATTAAATATACATAATGTATGTATAACAAAACGAAATAGTGCAATTAGAATGAATTAAACCTCGTACAAAGAGAGAGAATGCTGGCGCATTCGCATTGACCTGCGCGCAACATTTCATAATTCTAAGTTTAAATATTTTTAAGTCTCAAACAATAATTAAGACAAGATGTCCCCAAATAAGCCGAAAATGGAATTTTGAATATTAAATAAATCACGGCCCCTAGTCGCCGTCCTCACCAAGCTCAGTCGATGGTATAATAAGCGAATATTCAAAATTGCGACCACTATATATACATTATTGTATCCACAGAGATGAGGCAAGGGAAGGAGGAAGTAAGACGATAGAACAAACATAACAGCAAAGAATGCGTCTGGCAGCAGCCAGAATATTCCAGATTGTCCTAGCAGCGGAAGCGATAGCTTCGTCTGGCCATGTGGAACCTCCATCGTTTCCGGCCGCCGCGGATCGAGTCCCGAGCAGACAGTCGGTTGAAGGCTCCACTCAGTCAGTTGTGCCAGTTGGAGAGTGGAGGTCAGAGCTCGTGCTTTGGTGTTGGAGATTGTGTTGTAGCTCATCATGGGTGGCGGTGAGTGTTGACCCATTTGATATAACGTCAACTTGTAACTCGTTACATGCCTTATAATCTAGCTTAAGACTAGGACAGGCACAACATCCAGTTCCTGGCTGTTAATTTATCAATGTGAAATGGTAAACCCATATTTTCATTAGTGATACATTTTTGAGCATGCCAGGAACCAAACCCGGGAACCTTAGCTCAGTATGCAGACACATTACCGACTGAGCTAAGGAGGTTTTGTCATTTATTTTTTGCAACGCTATTATCAAGGAATTCCAATCAAATTAGATGTAAGTTCAACTGCAGGGATCACTAGTTAATCATTTTTATCTCACAATTTTAGCACCCAGAAATGATGTTGGATTTATATTTGTCTTGCATTAAAACAAATAGAATAAAGAAAATAAACAAGTATGTTGATGGGTATGACTAAGGGTTGGTTAAGTAGCTCCAAAAAGAGTAATATAATTGGTACAGGCCAACCCCAAAGAATGGCCAGGGAACTTGGTAGGAAAATGTACTCGTATATAAGGGGATCGAAAGGGGGGAAGAGGCGAATATCTTAGAAATAACCCATTAGCAAAGAAGAGAAAAGTTGTTAAGTTTCCTCTCTTTGAAATGTTATCATAGCAAGGACACCATCAAGTACACAGAACAGCAATTTAAAAAAAAGTAAAGCATGTAGCTGTGTGCCCTGTAGCTTAGGGAAAGACAGCAATGAGTACATCTCAGTGGAAAAGTATACCATGTAGAGAATAAAAATCATTACTGGTTTTAGTTTCTCTGTTGGGTTTAAGGGATAAGTTTGTGTCTGGGATAGTGCTAAGGTCAGCAAAAAGTGAAGAGCTCAGTCTGGATCTTCAGGGAATATAAGGGGTTGTTTATAAGTATATTTTAAAAAAACTCCATGATGTGAGCCTACAAGCAAGCTACACCGAACAAGCAAGCATTATTAATAGCGATGGTAGTGCCAACATTTGTAAATAGAGGATGTTATGTAGTTAGCACAGCGAGTCCTCCAGCTGTTAGTCTCAGTTTTATAAACTGGAGCTGCTACTTCTGTATTCAAGTAGTTCCTCATTTGTCCTCATGCGGCTCAGTTTGACCAGAAACTCTGGCCATTAGACCATAGAGGTGGTCTTATAATTATATATAGCAAACCAGGGTAGTTTCACAGTACAGCTAATGTCACAATATTTTGTATTTATTTTATTGCAGAATTAACCATAGTATGGGCTCAGAAAATACTTTTGCTAGATCAGAGTACTATAAAAAACAACATCAAATTTTCATTATAAGTATTGGTGCATTCTAGCGGATGTTATTGGAACTTCAATAATTAATGTTTGTAAATTTTGTTTTTCTTGTTTATGAAACTCTCATGTCTTTTTTGGACATTTTAAATATTATTTTGTTGAATGTACGTACTAATGTCCATATTATTATTTTACTTACAGCAAGATAACTATTTTAAGCTATAGTTTGCATTATTTTCAAAAGAGGTCAGCTTGTAAATTCTTGTTGCCGATTTAGCTTTTCTAATGAGTTTTTGGCAATAAACAAAATTGAAAGTGCTTTCAACATATGTTAAGGTTTATTTAATTAACATTAGTATTTTGTTTGTTTCAAGTTAATGTTTTTAAATTTGTTTGGCAGTAGGTTAATTGCTTACTAAACAAAAACAAACGATTAAATTAATAGCTTTTAACCTAATAAGTCAATAAATAGGAGTATGGGCCTAGGGAGAATTTAAATGGGGAGAGGGGGTTCAAAATCATAAGATTATGTATGACATGATGTTAAAACTTACTACTAAACCCTAAGCAATAAGAACATTGTTATTTTATTCAGTAATAGTGGAACTTTATTTGTGTAAAATGGTAAGGGGTAGGGGGTGAGAATTTTTTTTTTACAGTATTTATACCCTCCCCTTCCCCAATTAATGTCCTAGTTACTATTTTTAATGGTCCTTGTTTGGATAGTTTTCATGAAAATTACAGTGCCTACTCTTGTAAGAGCTATTTAGAATATTGCTTCTTACAAGTTTTTTTTGAAATTTGGATAGTCCTAGAGACAATTTGGATGAGTCCCCCTTCAGCCAATGCTAAGTGGTTTTTTAGTCTTTACTAATTGAATATTGTTTTATTATAAAAAGCAAATGAATACTCCACTGCAAAAATGATTGATGTTACTTTTTTGAGAAAATGAGTTAATGCTAGCAATATAGACTTCAGGTGGTATAGAATTATACCAAGAGAGTCCACAGCATGAATGATGATAGTTCCCGAGTTACAGAGGCGAGAAGAAATCTCATACAGAGAAATAATGCTGACTGTCAATGGTAAACATAGCAGGAATGATGGATGTCATAAAAAAAAGGCTCCAATGACCTGTGTATTACACCATAAGTTTGCAGTTTTCCAGTGATGCAGTTAGTGTATGGTCTGTTGTTTTAGATAATGGTGGTGTTTGTTTAGTTGTTTCCTTTTTATTTGGTTCTGTATACCAACATCATGAATCCAGAAAGTGATAGTGAACCCGTATCAAGTAAAATGAAAACAGCTGCAAGTAAGAAAAGAAATAAAAGTGGTAGCATGAGAAAAGTTATGAAGAATATAAGGTTATGTAGTCACGATACTGGCCCAGGCTGTGAGTGTGTGCAGCTTAATTGTTTTAAAAATGTTTATGATATACAAATAAAACATATAATTAGTTAATTCAATCAAATGACAATCTATAATGAAAAAAACTCATAGCTGTTTGTTTTAATGTCAGTAAATGAAGTTAAAAAACATAGGCCCAGGAAAGAAGAAAAAATGCAAAATTTTGTGAAAATGTTCACACCTACAAAGATAAAACTATGGGATGATAATTCTGTGAGTGAAATTTCAATGTGTGTGAAGGCTTCTGTATATCCATGGTATCACTTCAAAGAGGGTACATACTTACATACATTACAAACATGTGTAAGAAGATTGGACTGGCACCAAAAGTTAAGTGGTGGAAATACAGTCACTCACATTGTAAAATGTCTCCTGATGTTGAGAAAAGTGTAACCAATCACATAGCTTCTTTTAAGGGAAAGTCTGGTCACTATTGTAAGCACAAAAGTGATCAAATATACCTTCCCAATGTGTTAAATGTGAAAATGTATTAGATGTACAAGGAACAAAACTTACTAACAGTGTCCTATAAGTATCAAGTATCACAGAACTATTTTTAATACACAGTTTAACATAAGTCTTAGGTACCCAAGATGCGATACTTGTGCCAGCTGTGACAAGTACCAAGCAGAGAAGAAGGTTGCAGAAAAGAAATTGTCGGATAGCTCATTATCAGCTAGATAATACAATTTTATGATTCTGAACATCATGTTAAAGTTCTCCTGACAATTTCGTGGGAGAAGATTATAGAATTGCAACATCTCATGCAATTTTGTAGGAAAAAGACCAGGGAGCTCTGTAGTATACTTCCGCATAAAGAGAAAGGACGCCAAAGAGAAAGGATACCAAAAAGAAAGGATGCCAAAAAGAAAAGTAAAGAATCACAGTGACAAGAGATGAATGAATTTCACTAATACATTTCTTTATAACGTCCTTAGTGACTTTCACATGTGACATGTACTGTTCTTTGGTTTTATAAGTGCTAAATTTCTACCCCATGACATTCATCATTCTTGGATATTTTTCATACATTCAGCATTTTTGCACTTTTTATTGTGTAGTTAACAAATGTTTTTATATTTAAAAACTGTATTTTATGTTTTGGAATTATTTGATATTTTAAGTTTGTTTCTACTATCTTGAAAGCATAGATAAGTGAAATGCTTTTCCAAATAACATAGATAGTTGACCAGTATAAAGGTGTTTGACTTTAAAACCTGTTTCCTGTTAAATAAGGATTTTTGACATCTGTTATTTTTGCAGTGAACTCTTCAAATAGATACCTTATTTTTCTTCAATAATAACTAAATATTTTTTTTCTATTTAGATACAGCGTATAAATAATGTTATTATTAATTTGTAGTCTGTTATTAAAATTTTAGAGGATTCTGAAACATTATTTAGAAATATTGCAAAATTAAACTGGTACTATGGTGAAATTAAATGGGTGAAATTAAATGGGTGCTTCAAAATTCACAAGACTAAATGATTTTTAACTGTGCTCTTTAAGATAGATATATTTTGTACTATGTGATAGTATTAAAAAAGGTTTTGTACACATAAGTATATACCTTATCCTTAATAATAGTTTACTGATTTTGTAAAATTTGTTTATTAATTCATGTAGACATTGAAGGCAATTAACCTTAATATTGCAAAATTACCCAAGTTTGCCCTAAATATATAAATAAAAAAAGTGTGTGTGAGGAATATTTAAGTCTATATATAGACTTAAATATTCCTCAAACACATTTTTTCCCCCTCGTTCAATATGACTTCATTCTTTGCAATAGTCCACACACATCCAACTCCTCTTCAAGCTGCATTCACCTGTCTGTCGATTTAACCATCTATCCTTCTATATATATATATATACTGTATATATACACCTCACACACTTTGTTTTTTTAATATATATCCATGGAAGGATATATATGTGTATAAATATTATATATATAAACTTTAATATGCCTCACACCCTCTTCCATCATATATTTGCTTCACTCTCATCCTCTTAACATGCCCAGACCAACATAACATGCTTCTTTCATATTAACCTATTGAATTAACTTTCAAAATGCACTCCTTCAGCACCCATTTATTACTGACTGTCCATACAAGTTTTCCCAAATACATTTCTTAGATATCTCATTCCAACTGTATTCACATTACTCTTCAGTTTTTCTTGACAAACCCACACTTCACATCCATAAAACAATATTGGCGTTAACACACTTTTATATACTACCATATTTTGCTCGTTCCATATGGCATCATTATTTGCAGTAGTCCACATACATTCAACTCCTCTCCGAGATGCATTCATCCATCTGTCGATTTTACCATATATCCTTCCATTTTTACAGAACATTCAGCCCAGACACACAAAATCATTCACTTGTTCTAACAGTTTTCTATTTATATTAAGCTGACAATCCTTTCTAGTTCTGTCCTTACCAAAAATTATCACCTTAGTTTTGGAGACATTTACATGAAGCTCCATTCTGCCTTTTGTCACATTCAATCAATTTAATGTATCTTGCAAGTCACTTTCATTCTCATCAATTAACATAGAATCATCTGCATATAGCAGCACTCTCAGATTCACATTGTCCATTTGTACACCAACTGTCCCCTGACAAGCATCCTTCATACACTTATCCATGAATACATTAAATAAAAATAGCACAGCCTTGTCTAACACTATGTAAGACATGATTAAATGCTGTAAACGAATGTGTGAAAAAGAGAAACATTGAGAGTTTTAAGAATAAAAGAGCATGTATAACTCAATGTATGGTTGCTAGCCTAGCTCCATTGCTAGCATTGTAGCACGTAGCCATATTGGTGGTATGTGGGGATTAACCCTTCAAAAAAAGTATGTTTAGTTATGTGTCTTTTGATTCCATATCAATGCCTATTTATAATATATTTTTGGACACTTTTAAATTAAGTTAAACTCTCACATAGCATAATGTAAATTAATGTTCTCTTCAAGTTATAAAATAAAAGCCATCAAAATGCAGTTAACTTAAGGGTTGTCCAGGTGAGAACTTTAACGTTAAGTGAGTGTTAATTGAAGGATTCTATATATGGGTATCACAGTGTTATAGCTACCCAATCATGATGAGTCAGGTGACATCAACTGGGCTATGGTATGCAGACAAATTCTTTGATGAATTCTCTCCTCCCCCTTCTCTCTCTCTCTCCACACACACACACGCACACACACACACACACACACACGCACGCACACACACACACACACTTTTTGCAAACTCTAAAGCTGCATCCAGACAACCAAACTGAACCTTGAGCAGAGCCTCGTTAACTTTGGATAAATGGGTTCGTCAAAATGCTCTCAGCAACCCAGTGAATGTCGTTGATATTTCGATGAACATCAAAGGATATTATGAGACCCAGCTCAAAACTCATTGGATGGCGCTGCGAGCCGAACCACTCACCACTTTAAATTAATGTCTATTTCTAACTAACCTTCCATCACACATGCTTGAAATATTAGTTGAACATTTGTGTGTTGTAAATTTTACTAAACCTTGAAATTTTGCTTGAATATTTTTAATCGACATATTAAATATTAACTGAAAATTCATTTTATAATAGGTCAAGGGAAATACATAAAAATGAATTTAATCTTTAAAAATTAAAAACAATATTTACAGTCATATGATTACTCGCATGTTGTAAACTGTACAACGATGGTTATACTTTTTCTTAGAAAGTTTGTTGCCCACTTTAAATAAGTTTGAAACTGCCTCTGGGGAAAGACGGGGTGGACAAAGAATAGACTGTCATCCCTAGGTAGATTTTGTGGGTAAATATGTCCCAGACCACTTCAGTGGTGTAGTAGTCTAAAGTGTCAATCTTGTGTTAGATTTGCGTGATCAAGGCAGGGAGATTGGGGTTCGAATCCCAAACAGGCCTATTGAGGGTGGTTTTTCCTATACGGTTATCTACTCTCCTTCCATGGAAATGCGGGTAGATTATCATTAAAATGCTTCTTTCTTCATTTCTACCCATAAGATTAATTATCATACAGAATATTTTATCAATTATATATATATATATATAATCTGTTTAGAGCAGGGAGTCGAATTAGAACAGAAAGCGAGACTGATAAACAAAATTAACATTTATTTTTAAGGAACTGCAACCATAAAAATACTATTCTGAAGAACCGGAATTGGAACCGTTAAATAATTTTAGGTTCATAAAGGTTCTAAAAGGCTCTTAAAGGTTCCTAGTTCTACAGAATTGTATATAATTTTGACATGTTGCACACTTTTTTTTTTTCCTAAGCTTAGTTTAATTTTGAAATGTTGTGCTTCCCCCTCTCTCAGTAAGTTCTGAAAGGTCTTGATACATTTTAGTTTACTGCTTTGTTTGAAATCTCTTTTCTAAGATGATTAGAAAAGCGTTAATGAGCCCTTAGCAATACACACTAATGAGTTTAGATTTCGGAGGTATGTCATGACTGTCACATTGTTATGTTTTCTCACTTTAATGTTTAAGCTAGAGGTTTGAGAAGGTGTATTTAGCTTTGATAGACAGCATGTAATACCCCATTCCTCAGAATATGAAATACAGAAATAATCTCTTTTGGACACGTAGCCTAAAGGGCCCTTTAGGGTATAGGTTCACAGTACGATGATATCTGTCTGTTCTGACCTGACAGGTAAAACTGATTGTGTAGGGGTCGGCATGTTCAGTTAAGTTTAAGACCTGTTGAAACTGATCATGTAGTAGCATACACAGGTAAGGCCGCCAGTTCTTGGTTAACTATGGGGCGCTACATGTGGATGTAAGCTATTTAATTAATAATATTCAATAATAAGTTTTAGTAGTTCAATAGTGTTTTAAGTGTAGTTAAATTTGTATTTTAATTAATTAGTATAAAGACATATAATATAGGTTTTAATTTACAACCTTTAAATCGATTTTTTAAATACAAATTAAAGTAGGTTTTTAAAAAATAAAGTGTCTATTATGGAAATGGCAGCTCCAAAAGAGTACAGTAATAAATTAACAATTGTATTTTTGGAGATGTATAAAAATTAAACCTGCCTTTGGAAGGCTAAAAGCAAAGAATATTCGGATCAGGCACGGAGAGCGGCAACATACGACAGATTAGTACAAATGCTGAAGACTGTAGATCTGGGGGCGAATTGCGAGACAGTGCAAAAGAAAATAAATAATCTGCGTAGCAATTTTAGGAAAGAATGAAAGAAAGTTACTGCAGCAAGATCAGAGTATAACTGTGATATTATGACAGATAAACTTGAATAATGTAGGGGCAGAAGACCTGTCAGGTAAGGCCGGACAGGCTTCACCATAAGGTGAACCTGTAAGGGTAGGGCCGGCTGAAGCCTAATGTACATAGTACTTCCTAGAAGTGAAAACTGATAATCTGGGGGTTGGTTGAACAGCTTATAATAGCGGGTTAAGGGAGATGTAAGGTGGCAAAATGCAAACTTTAAATTCTTTCACTCAAGTTTAAATTAGGAAGTAGCTCAGTGAATGTGTTCCTTGTGTACAGTCCGAAGGTGATAATTTTTGTTTGTTAACAAGTGGTTTAAATAATGTTATTGATTGGGTGCGTTAAAGAAAACTCAATTTGGAAGTTTTTTGACTATGAGATTGACGGTGATAGATCAAGATGCAAATTAGAAGGATGCACTAGTGTTATGAAGGTAGGTAATAATATTTTTTTAAATCTAGCAATACTTTTGATCCAAAGTCTATTTACAAAGTGGTTCTTTGCTCTCCTTCCATGCAAATGTGGATAAACTTCCTATAAACATAAAAATATAACTTCCCTCATTAATTAAAAAAACCATTATCAAAATTAGTGCATTACCGTAGCTTGAATTGATAGAAAGATGCTGTGCTAAAGAATTTAAGAAAATCAAAGAGCCAGAACTGTAACACTATCAGAAACTGAAAATAACCAGAACCTTTATTGTGCTCTAACTGGAACCAAAACCGCAATCTTTACAATGTTAGTTTAAAGAACACGAATTGGAACCAGAACCAATAAAAAATTTGGTTCAACTCCCTTAGAGAGCTTAAATAGGTACCTATTGCAGACTGGTATAAGAGTCACCAGTTATTAATAAACATATATATTCCATTCACCGTAGGAATTGACTTCTGAAAGGCCCTTTTCCCTACCATAAATCTACTATATAGTAGGATATCGGTAAGAAAAAAGACCTTTCAGAGAGTAATTCCTACCGTGAATGGAATATAAATGTTATATTCTGAAAATTATAAAATGACACCTGGACACGGGAATCGAGCCCGGGACCGAGTCCAATGTCCAGGTATAATTTTTCACTTTTCAGAATATGATATCTAGATGGAGAATTCCTCACTAAAAGCTTAAATAATAACTTCGGCTATTTGATTCTCATATAAATGGTATTGTGAGTCAATCCTGAACTTTCCTGAATTTGTTTGGGGAGTCACAAATGAATTTTGAAGGGGAAAGCTTTCATAGGACAAAATATTTATTCCACAATACAAGCACACTATGTGATTTTTTCTCACAATAAATTGTTATGTTGATGATTAACATTGAAGAGACCCTCTTGGTGATAAAATAATTTAAAGCAAGGGTCAGCAACCTACGGTCCACTGACTGATTTTATCTAGCCCATAAGGTATTTAACAAAAAAAAAATGTTCAAAACAAGGACTTAATAACTAATTACTACATGGGAAATGTAAAAGTGAACTTTTTTTTTGCTCTACTTTTTTTCAAATTAGCCAATTAAAAAAAACATATGGCCTGCGATATCAAAAAGGTTACCACCAGCCTCTGGTCTCTGGCTTCACTCTCACCCTAGACTGGACTGCCAATGACAGGGATATTAAGGTTCAATTCCAGTTGGGTGCACCGAGGGTGATTTTTCCAAACTGTTTTCAACTCTCATTTCAAACAAATGTGGGTGCACTTCCTCTAGATTATTATTATTATTAGCACCGCGTCTTACTACTCGTTTGGGTTATACGCACCCACGCTAATGTGTAATGAGATGAAATGGAGGACCTACAGTTTAAAGTGGAATTCGAACCACGGTGGAGGCCTGGTATTCCCCACATTCACAAGATGTCTTGTCAGAGGTGAAGGAAGGGTTTGGTAATCATATAAATGTGTGCCGGGAGCGAGGAATGAACCCTGGACCCCTAGCACAGAAGTCCGACACCTTACCCCTAGACCACCAGGTCACCTCACTTCCTCTAGAATCAACCATCTTCAGCATAAATGTGTGCACCCGAACGGGCAGCAGATGCAGTACTAAAAAAAAACTAGGCTGGGAGTAGGTACGAATATAGTGACAGTGACAAAAAGGAGCATGTAAAAGGAACAGGTCCAGTGGTGGAGCAGTAGCAGATTGATACTGCTCCACTAAAGGAGCAGTTTTTCCCATCTCTAATTAACACGAAAGATCTGTTAAGTGTGGGTTAAAATAGTTGTAAGGTGTTTTCTGTATAGGTGCTGCATTCTAGACAAATCTGCCAACACAATGTCTGTTTAACATAGTGGTCTAGACGGCTCAGTAGGTAGCATTATTATTATTATTATTATTATTATTATTATTATTATTACTTTTTTCATTTATTTATTTTGTACTATTAGTTAGTTTTGCGAATCCATTTCACTTGAACAATATTAATTTTTTCAAACCAAATGTAATAAAATAAATTAATGGCACGAAAGACACATTTTGCTTTTTTTAATATTCACTTTTACTAACAAGATCAACTTTATTATTTGCAGTTGGTTGAAAAATAAGCTTTTATAAAAATCTGTTCAAGTGATAATGGTTCAAGTATCTAATATTTTTCTTAGCTATTTCTTTAAACTTTTAAATCAACCCAACCAATTTAAGTCGATATTTTAAGGAAATAAAAATAAAAATTAAAAGTTTGGAATAGTTTATTTTTATTTAGATTATAAGACTAAACTAAAGACATTTTTTCACAATGTACACAATTATATTTTGCAAATACAAAGCTACACTTGATGTCAAAAAAAAAGATCTATTACATTCACTTTCTAATATTAGCTACCTTAATAATATGGCATAAGCAGAATATTAACATGATGAAAAAACCTTTATGTTCAGTTTAGCAAGCAAAAACAACTGTTAACATTTGTTCAAGATAACATAGTAATAGTAGAGTGGTTTCCAACCTAGTGGTCAAATATTTCTAGGAGAGGGGTAAAGAGGAGCAAGAGGTGTAAAAGACTGAAGCTGGATGCCCCTCGTTGCTGCGCCATTTGTAAAGTGCTGAAGCTGGATGCCCCTCGTTGGAACGCCATTTGTAAAATACAGACACTGGATGCCCCATATTGGAACGCCATTTGTAAAGTACAGATGCTGGATGCCCNTTGTAAAAGACTGACCGTCTTGATGCCCCTCGTTGTGCGCCAATTGTAAAAGTACTACCTGCATTGTCATCTGCGGTTGAGAACTAGTCCCACGTTGTTGCGCCTATTGTGAAAGACTGATACTGGATGCCCCCTCGTTGGAACGCCATTTGTAAAATACTTAAATACTTCCCCTCGTTGAATACGCCAATTGTAAAATATGTAATTTAAACAATAAATATTGAACTAGATGTTGAGATAAATCTGTCCAAGAAATGAGAAAAACTGTGTTTTGCTGTCATAACGACAATTTTATTTGTCCTTAAGTTGTTTTGTAAATAAAATAAACCACCACTTAATGTTATAAAACACTTCCATCTCGTCTGCCGTAGCAGAGTAGAGACACCAGAAGACTGACCGTCTAACAAGCTAGCGTCCTCTCGAGTCGAGCCGTGTGGTCTCCAGACCACTCCTTGCTTTCTTTCCATCGACCAATAGGGTTAGTTTTTATATTTAGCTCGCATTTAGGAAAACAGATGTGCTACTCTGCACCTGCTATTTGTTTACTGCGTATTACAACACGGAAGTAAAAACCTTGTTTCTGAGACGTGCAGTTAAAATAAAAGAAAAAGAAACATGGCCGTAGTATAGAAAAGATGACTTTACTTTATTAACTGAAAAGAAGAAATATTAATATATTTACTTTAAAATATGATCGCGAATATTAAAAAGACAGGAAAAATCAATATCATTACAGAGGTTTGCAATGTTTGTTGAGGCAAATATTTGTTGTTATGCAAAATTCAAACTGAAAGGTTAGTGGATAAAATTATAAAACCTAAATTATTGCTTAGGTTCTTTTTGGCTATTTCAGTCTGATAGTTGTGTTCAGAGAGAGTTTACTGTAGTAATCTCGTGTTTAGGTGAGGAATGCCACTAGCATAACTTCAAAAAGACCAATACTTTTGTGATTTCTTAATTGTATTTATAAAATACCATATACAAGCAATGTCTCTTTGGTTTGTCAGTGATGAGGTCAGGATTCAAATGCTAAACTGGTTGTAATTTTTCTTAAAGAGTTCCCCCTCTCCCTCCACATAAATAAGGGCACATTTTCCCTAAATTACACCTACTCCACCAGTGTAATTAAACTAGGATAACCCGGGCTGGTAGAAGACACAGCAAAAACATTTTGCTTTAAATGAATTTGAATGCCTTTAGGTTATCAAGGGGTTGTGATGATCTCAGACCAAAATTGGGGTCAAACTTTGCAATGTTTTGGAAACCATTGGAACAGTATCAATACTTTAATCTTTAAGCATGAATGGACGTCAATTTTTAAGATTATTTTGGCTAATTTTGCTAAGGGAATGAATATGTGAACAAATACTCATGCTTATTTTGGGCGATTCTTGATCAAGTAAATATTGATAAACTCAAATTCTTGCCCTATAATGAACCACCTTTGATGTAAACTTTCACAACATACGGGAATAATGTTGACTAACAAACATTTAATCATGAATCCATCGGCTGATTTGCTAATTTTCAAGTGTGGAATACACAGTTTAAACATTTGTAGAGTCTATTTTTTTAGTGTGTTATATTTTTGCTCAAACATTTTGGATTATGTTTCTTTCTATCACTTTGGCATAATTGTCTTGAGTGTAATAAAATAGTATTTTGATAATGAAGTTAAAATACGAGTAACAAACATGATAGTGATGCTGATGTTAATTGATTAAAAAAATTAAAAAACAACAAGATGAAAAATCTTGTCGGATGATTCAAATCAAGTCAGGGATTTTTCTAAGAACACGCAACAGTCTGATATAATGAGGTGGGCACCATTACATCGCATGTCCATTACATCATGTTTTGTGAACAAATACATTGCAGGTCCATCACATTGCATTTCTCCATCTCTCTACACACAGCTAACCATATTGGCCAACACGATCCCAACAAGTTGTGTTACAATGTAAACGTACTCCCAAATTCTTGGGGATGTTGGCCAACATGTCGGTAATGGGCGAGCCGGCCAGAGTAAAGTTGTGTGGTGTTGGATCATTTGTTAGAAATAATAAACAACCAACCCAACATGTTGGCCGAGTTGGGAGGTTCTGCGCATGCGCTAACGAGTTTAATGAATGTCTAAACTTGGTGAAGCATGTGTTTTATTATCAGATTAGTTTAACTTTTAAAATCGAGGCTTGCATAATTTTGTGATCATGGAATGAAACAAGGCTAATACAGTTAAACTAATTGATTTAAATTCTGAAAATGGAAAAATATTCTGAAAATGGAAAAATTACACCTGGACACGAGAATCGAACCCGGGACCCGTGTCCAGGTGTCCTTTTTCAATCTTCAGAATATAATATCTAGAATTCCTCACTAAAAAAAATAAAAAAATAATAGCTTCGGCTACTAGATTATTAATTGAGTTATATCAAAGGTATTCTGTTCTTTGTGATGTTACATGTGTACAAAGCTACCAACTCCACTTTACAAATGTAGGTAACTCATTATTACCATGTACACGCATTCAATTCAACGTCTAGTAAAAAAACTTTGAACGCCCCACCGTTTCATAAGTTTTGGTTCCTCTGCAAGAAAAAAACTTCCTGTCATCACAATAAATGAAGAGACGGCAAGTAATACGTCATTATCCATGGCTAGAAATTTATAGACTGATTAAAATAAGGTGTAGGAACCAGGATGTTGGCTAGAATAAACACAGCTTACCCCAACTTAGTTACATAATAAACGGGGCTTCACTCTCACTATGGAGGTAGGTTTGGTTGAAAGGATTATGTGCCTGACTCCCCTTGTTGGCAAAGTTTGATTACAAGGATAGTGTACCCGACTCTCATCTTGAAGTTAAGTTGTTAGTTAGATTTAAAAAGTATTCATCTGTTCCAGACACGGCAAAAGTTAGCATATCCACTCTCATGTATTTTGCCCACCTTAAATTTTCTGTTTGGGAGGGGGAGTTTTTCTAACTTGCCAGAAATCTAATGTCCTTAAACAAACTTGGAGAATTGAATTTTTAAATTCTAATTGCTATGGTGCAATGAAAATCAAAGATGAAATAATAAAAAAATAATATCATTTTCAAAGTAAAAATATGCCCTATTTATCTAGAATTTTTTTCCAGAGAAGTAAAAAATAAAATTATGGGGTCTTTATTTTAGGAGTGTTGTTGCCTAGGCATCTCGGCTATGGCGAAGTTTGTTTAGTTTTGAACATCAAACACCCATACAAATCTCCTATCAACTCTTAAAGATTTGATAAAAACTTAATTAGAAATTATTTTTGATGGCATTGTGAAAAACAAAACGTACATTGGGTTTATATGTAACAACAATCACAAATTCAGATACTAATAGCCTCATTTATACCTATTAAAACAACTTTGAGTGATATCGTTAAAACTACTATAATAAATGGTGGGCCTACATCCTTTTTAAGATAAACTATTATGGTTTGTAACGCAATCCTCAAATATCGATTACAAATAAACTTCCCTTGAATAAGTATTTTTCATAAAAGCTATCAATAATTTTTACTGAGACAAAAATTATACCCTTTTATGAACGGATGTTTCATAGATCTGTTCACAACCTTCAGTTATACTGAGACAAATAATAGACCATTGTGAGAACTAATCTTTCAATAGTTGGTATAGGAAAAACTATGTGAGTACCTTTACCCTCATCTACCTTATGTGAAATGTCACTTTTATTGGAGATACACCCGTAAAATACTCTCTATTTGCCCTCTACAGTAAGGGCAGTGGTAAGAAAGTGCATGCCTAGGTAGCGCCTCGTCACACCTGCTACATAAAACAAAATGTCCACAGAGACTAAACATTGTGTGTGAACTGATTTTCAAAGCACACAGTACAGTTGCCTAGCAGATGTGATTCTGCATTGGCCCCAGGGGCATCTTCCTCAACATCGATATTGAGCCTTGCTGGGACAGGCTGCTCTGTGACAGAGGCTGGGACAGGCTGCTCTGTGACCGGGGCTGGGGAAGGCTGCTCTGTGACAGAGGCTGGGGCAGGCTGCTCTGTGACCGAGGCTGGGACAGGCTGCTCTGTGATAGAGGCAGGGGCAGGCTGCTCTGTGACAGAGGCTGGGACAGGCTGCTCTGTGACCGGGGCTGGGGCAGGCTGCTCTGTGACAAAGGCTGGGGTAGGCTGCTCTGTGACCGGGGCTGGGGAAGGCTGCTCTGTGACAGAGGCTGGGGCAGGCTGCTCTGTGACCGAGGCTGGGACAGGCTGCTCTGTGATAGAGGCAGGGGCAGGCTGCTCTGTGACAGAGGCTGGGACAGGCTGCTCTGTGACCGGGGCTGGGGCAGGCTGCTCTGTGACAAAGGCTGGGGTAGGCTGCTCTGTGACCGGGGCTGGGGAAGGCTGCTCTGTGACACTGGGGCAGGCTGCTCTGTGACCGGGGCTGGGACAGGCTGCTCTGTGACAGGAGCTATACCTGTGTTAATATACATAACACAAATGTTCACTCATATTAATACACCGTTCAATGGACAGTTTTAATATAACCTCACATACTGCAACTTGTTAACATGAGCTCACAATATGGGTTCTTGGATCATAAAAAATAAGAAAATAATTGCCTTCCTGAGAGCCAGGTGCATCATCCATTTATTTCTCTGTCTTGTATTTGAGAAACCAGAGGGTGTGCTAGCACATTGTCTACCAGGTTTTGAACAGAGTGTGAAAGTCGACGTAAATAATAAGTGAGAGAATAGCTCCAAGATACTAGTTGACGTTTGCAGTCTTTAATTAATGTCGTGTTGTTTCTCGATGTATTTAGTCTGGCACGGCTGCTTATCTCTGGTCCATTCATCATTGAGCGGAATCTGGATACACCATTATCTGTGACAGTTAATAGCCTGGCTGTTAAGCAGAAAGGAGTATTAGCTAAAATGTGTTTAGTATAAGTCTTAAGTATTTTTGAAGACTATTTAGTTCTTCACTATTTTCCTTCAAGCTTGGGGGTCGTAATAATTCTACAGAATTTATCATATGCTCTTCACTGATAAAAAATAAATAAATGGGGTATATTTTTACTTTGAAGATTATATTCTTATTTCATCTTTGATTTTTGTTGCACCATAGCAATTAGAATTTAAAAATTCAATTCTCCAAGTTTGTTTAAGGACATTAGATTTCTGGTAAGTTATAAACTCTCCCCCTCCCAAACAGAAAATTTAAGGTGGGCAAAATACATGAGAGTGGATATGCTAACTTTTGCCCTGTCTGGAACAGATGAATACTTTTTAAATCTAACTAACAACTTAACTTCAAGATGAGAGTCAGGTACATTATCCTTGTAATCAACTTTGCCAACAAGGGGAGTCAGGCACATAATCCTTTCAACCAAACCAACCTTATAGTGAGAGTGAAGCCTCGTTTATTATGTAACAAGTTGGATCCAACATGTTGGAAGACAAGACATGTGGAAAAGTAAGCTGTGTTTATTCTAGACAACTTGTTGGACCAACATCCTGGTTCCTCCACCTCATTTTAATCAATCTATACATTTATAGCCATGGATAGTGACGTATTACTTGCCGTCTCTTCATTTATTGTGATAACAGGAAGAACCAAAACTTAAGAAACGGTGGGGCGTTCGAAGTTTTATTTTGCTAGACGTCGAATTGAAGGTGTGTAAATGGTAATAATGAGTCACTTACATTTGCAAAGTGAAGTTGACAGCTTTGTACACATGTAACATCACAAAGAACATAATATTTTTGATATAAATCAATTAATAATCCAGTAGCCGAAGGAATTCTCCATCTAGATATATTCTGAAAATTGAAAAAGAATCCTGGACACGGGTCCCAGGTTCTATCCCCATGTCCAGGTGTAATCTATCCATTTTCAGAATATAAATCAATTAGTTTAACTGTATTAGCCTTGTTTCATTCCATGATCACAAAATTATGCAAGCCCCAATTTTAAAAGTTAAACTAATCTGAAAATAAAACACATGCTTCACCAAGTTTACACATTCAATCAACTCGATAGCGCATACGCAGAACCTCCCAACTCGGCCAACATGTTGGGTTGGTCGTTTATTATTTCTAACAAATGATCCAACACAACACAACTTGGCTCTGACCGGCTCGCCCAACACCAACATTTTGGCAAAACAAGTTGGGAGTGCATTTATATTGTAACACAACTTGTTGGAATCGTGTTGGCCAATATGGTTAGCTGTGTGTAGAGAGGTGGAGAAATGCAACGTGTTGGACCTGCAATGTATTTGTTCCCAAAACGCAATGTAATGGACCTGCAATGTATTTGTTCCCAAAACGTGATGTAATGTACATGTGATGTAATGGACATGTGATATAATGGTATACACCTGATATAATGATGATACATTTTGTGTGACAAATGGAAGAACAACATGCAGAAAAGGCATGTCCTACTTGCGGCCCACGGGCCAAATGTGGCCTGATCCTTGATTGCTTGTGGCCCACGGACCTTTTGTTGAACCATTATTCCATCATCTTATAAATTTTGTAGTTACATCATATGAAATTATTACATTTGGAAAACAAGAATTATTTGGGAAAATCTATTCAGTGAGTTTAGTGTACTGAATGTTAACCCTTTACATGATTAGCAAATTTATTTAAATCAAAATATTGGCAATTTTTGGCAGCACTTAAATTAAGTGTGTATGAATAGCTCATGAAGAAAAGCAAAATACCCAAGAAATCATAGTTTATGGACATGCATTTGTAATTAATTATGAAAGTGACTTCAAAACAAGATTTAAAGCCCAACATTCACTACCTTACTAGGTAGAAGAGTTTCAATATTTCTGCAAAAAAAAATTTAAAAAAAGTCGGTCTTAAATTCTACATTATCTTAAATTTCATTTCTATAGTAATGAGAATTTTAAAATTGATTTTTAAAAAAAATTAAAAAAAGTAGGTCTTAAATTCTACATTATCTTAAATTTCATTTCTATAGTAATGAGAATTTTAAAATTGATTTTTTTAAACTTCGAGACAATGATGAATTTTCTGTGATGTGGGGGCCATCTGTATTTTCATCTTCCAATGTGGCCCTTATGATCTACTGAGTTTGACACGCCTGGTGTAAAACATCTTTTGTTGTGATATAGTAATAAATTTGTCCTATATAAATCCAAATAACATTTCATTTTTAATCTCTGTGCGAGTTCATTTGCAGACCTATGTATACTAAGGCTTTTTTACTCATTTTAATAAGTAGGCCTATTCTAAAAGCTTATATTTCTGAATACCTTTTTTTTAAAACATATTCTAAGTTTCTTGGGTGTATTTTTATTGAGCCCAGGATATTTTCAAATTTCATAAATTGTGCTATTTTGATAGATTAGTCATTAATATTAATTTTAAATGTGTGAATGGTGCAACCAGGAAGAGGGGAGATTGGGTGGTACTAGGGTATGTGCACTACCACTCCCCCGCTCCCTCTCCCATTTGTATGAATCGAAGAGTGTAGGCTTGTGTTTATTAGAGTCTAAAAATAAAAGCATAATTGTTTATGTGATCACAAATCATGTTTTATATGCATGGTATGAGGAAAAAAGTGAAAGGGTGTCAATATGTTTGGGAAATTATATTGTAAACATTATAAAATGTGTACCTACTAAAAATAAGCAAACAACTAGAGAGTAGATACCAGTGAATCATAAAATTTGTCACTAAATGTAACTAGATTCCAGGTTGGAACACACCTAATAACAAAATGGAACACTACAGGTGAATATGACTGTTATTGGCTACCTATTTATTAATAATTTTGTATAGAGCAAATGGGAACAAAGGTTTTAGTGTGAATAATTTATTTTCAAAAAGGTGTTAGTGATTAAGTTTAATAAAAATCTATATATGGTGGATTAAAAAACTAACTCAACAATCTTTATAAGAAATCTGTTCAAAAATATGAGTTAAGATTATTAAAAGATTTAGTGAAGGGTTTTAAATAATTGATGAAAGCTAAGATATAGCCTTTGGCTGATTTTATTATAGTTTTCATCTTATTTAAATTGAAAAATGACACCTGGACATGGTAATAGAACCTGGGATCTTTGTCTGAACACACCAATACTCTAACCAAAGAGCTATCCAAGAGTCGTCCCATGCCTAAACTCATTCTTTACTCATATTTCAAGTTAGAATCTGTAACGGACGTGTGGAAAACCGTCAGATGTATGAGCAATCAAATAACGCAGCCATCTTCAACTCGGGAGGGCTTTATGCTGCTAATAGTACAATGACAACTGTATGAATGCTCATATCATGATGGATTAAATGGCCAAGCGGTTACAGTTCTTTAGTACGGTTATAGCCGCATCTAAATGCCATATTTTTTAAATTAAAAAATGAACCTAGACACTGGAATCAAACCCGGGACCTTTGGCTAACTAAACCAATGCTCTTACCACTGAGATATTCAGGAGTCAACCCGAGTAGAAGCTTACAACGTTATCTGATAGCTTGCCATCTTAATTCATAGTTAATATGTTGCTAGCAATTATCTCGCGTCCATCACAGGGACTGCCTTAAATTATGAGTGAAGAATGAACCTGTGCTCCAGATGACTCCTGGATAGTCCAGTGGTAAGAGCATTGGCTTAGTTAGCCAAAGACCCTGGGTTTGATTCTTGTGTCCAAGTGACATTTTTAATTTAAAGAATATGATGTTTAGATGCGGCTATAGCTGTACTTAACAACTGTAATAATAGCTTGGATATTTAATCTATTGTTATAATTTGCTACAAGACACTGACAAGGTTGAAACTGAATAATAATAATAATAATAATAATAATAATGATTTGATTTAGTCAAAAATAAAATCACAATCATTGTAAAAGTATCAATAATAAGATATTGACAGCATTTTGCTTTATATCAATACATACAAACAATGAACACTTGTCAGAGTATGCCAATAGTGTTAAGCATGTAATTAATAGGCTATATTTTATCCAAACAATTATTTCTATGTGTTCGTGTTTCAAAACAGCTAATAAGTAAAAATGTTAAGGTTAAATGTTAAGCTTTTCCTTAAAAATGGTGTTTGTGTGTTTAATAGTGTCTTAGCTAAACAATTTCTACTCCAGTATTACTATGCTAAGTGTGCTGGCTATCCCTCCTAATTTTAACCGTGATAATTAAAAACAAATTGTTTGTTTGTGTGAATGCTTTGACTGCCAAAAGTGACAGAAAATTAACATATAGTCTTGCATATCATATGGTTTGGCAAATTAATGTACGGTCACTTTTCCTAGCTGTCATATACCACCTTTCCAACCGTGTATGAACTATTTGTGCTCAAAATCTTTGGTTTAAAATTATTCCTACAAACTAATGTGGATAAATTTCCTTATGATTCGACTTGTCGATACCTTATTGATATGAAGAATAATATTCTGTATATTCACTAAAAAAAATTTGTTTTGAGATATTAAAGTTAGATAAAAAATTTAACATGTTAGATGTACAAATGTGAGGCTTAACAATAATAAAAAAACATTTACTTAGATGTAAACTAATTTAGAAGTATAAAAAATTATCAATTGTATTAAATGAACAATTAATACCATGAAAAACATTTTAACTATAGATGGGCTCAGCTAATCTTCAAGAATATTTAAGAATCAAGGATATGAAATAATTTCAGCTTCAGCTTCAAAATCCAAAGCAAAAAATAAATTTTTTCTAAATTCGAATTTTATAGAACTATTGTGATACCTACTAGGGATCTAACCCCCATAATTTAAGGACAAATCTAACAGCCTGACTGTAGACCATTGATTTAACCCTTAAGTTTACATGATTTCATATCATAACATAATATGTTATCAAGTACAGACTGTTCACGACAGCTTTTTACCTGGATGACAGTTTGAAAATCATATGTTTAGGTTTTGTGTTGCCAACAATTGTAAAAGATCACTGTTTTGTTATAAATGTAAAGTTCTTTCATTACGTGTTATATATTACATTTAAAATAACGAAAACTTAAGTTTTCTCATACTATTTAATTTTTCTAAATAATTTATTTTTATCCAACTTGAAACAATATTTTAAACATAATTAAAAGTACTTATGCTTCGTTTTGGAACATTAATTAATTTGTGTAATATAGTGCACACTTCAATACCTTTTAATACACACATCATATTTACTTGGAAAAGAGAAAATTGTTGTCATTTTTTTTACATACGATAAATGATTTTATGATTATTTTATTTTATTTTGAAATATTTAACTGAATAAAATATTGTCATCAACTGCGTGTCTGCATCATTGTAAACAACTTGTTACCGTCATGTTCAACCATATGGTTTAAATTCGTCAGTCGCCATTTTAAACTTATGTTTGCTAGAAGTTTTTTTGAAAGTGGTGCAAATATTTTTTTTAAGTGGAATAAAACGATAAATAAACTTTGTGTCCGTCCTCAAATAAATATATTACCACCCGTTTTTATTACAGTCATCCAAAGTGATAGATGTCAGCTGTTGGCGTAGTGATATATTAGGTATTACTTCTAGTAGCATTTCGAGCTGTTATCCAGGTAAACTTAGGTTGTGAATGAATTGTAGCTACAATTTATCTTTTCTATAGCAAAGAGAGTACTGTTAATCAAATCAGAATTGAATTTAAAAAAAATTAAATACTATAACTTAAAATATATCGTCCTGTGATTATTACATTTTCTAAGATTTAAATTTGAGATTTATTAAGTAAATTTAAGATTATGATTTACATTGAAAAAAAAAGTTTATCTTCAATATTACAAAGCTATGCCAATAAAACATATTGATAGCTAAAATACATGTTCATGTTATGTATATTACAAATTATTATTCACTTGACAAAATCTGAAGTAATTAAATAACATGTTGTGATAATAATTGGATGTATTAGCTTAAGGCAAAACATGTTAACCTTTTTGTAACAAGGAACTTTTTCAAACAATAATTAATGTCTGAATTTATATAAATATGAGCAGAAAAAAAGTATTCAATTTTAAATTGGCATTGGAATATTTCACTTTAAAGTCTACTTTAAAGTGAACTTCTTACAACCCTATTATTTATTATTTTATTAGTTCATTTATTGGTGTATTCACATACTTTTAAAAAACTATGATTTGGATAATCAATAAGGTTAATTTTAGTGATTTTTTGCCAAGGATGATTGGTATAAAAATATAAATGAAACTAAAAGTCATCATTTGCAACCATATTTTTGGAGCTACCACATCCAGACTCAAAGAAATTGAGCTGATCCAAAACCAAGCGCTAAGAATATATTACAGGTAGTTTTAAATTAATTCTTGTTACAGCAATGCAAATTGTCACTGACAACTCACCATTAACTATGAAAGGGGGGATAAATGCTGTTTTGATAATAAAAGTTACAAAGACTACCTAAAATAACTTATAGAAAATATGCAATAAAGCCACGAATAATCTTAAGACCCAAGAAGGTTTTATACAGAAAGTAAATTCATTACAGAAAAAATATAACTTAGCAACAATTACTAAGATTGAAAATATACTTTTCCCAACTTGTCCCGTATTGCAATTCGAGATTAGGCTAGTTGAGAATAACAGCTAAATGAAATAAATTACAGCCCGGAATAATTTTGACCCATTGCAGTTAAACTTACTAATGTTGGAAACCATACATACTCGTTACCTATAACAAGAGTGGTTGCAGATATTTACAGATGAATCATTCATAGATAAGGTTGGGAATACTGGTGCAGGAGTCTATTGTTAACTCTTCAACTTGTATCTGTCCTTAGGTCCTAACACAACTCATTTTGATGGAGAAAAATTTAGGCATGAATAATCTTTTCAATGTTGGCCATCAAGTATGGGTTTTTGGAGGATTCTACCCATTTCTGATACCTGGAAAATTGAACAAATATTCTAGTGTTTATATTTATTTCCACAAACTGTACACATTTCTCCCTAAAATATTCCCATTTATAAACCAAATAATACTTTTGAATGATTATTCTCTGTAAGTTTAAATAGAGTTTGGGCATTTTACCTTATGAATCTCATTTCTGGGGCTAAATATTAAATTGAGTCATGAAACAATGGTAGGGTGATAGTATGCTTTTTCCGTACCATTTTAGGCTTTTTTCTTTATGATAAATTATTTTGATATTTTATTTACTTTATTACACACACAAGCATATGTAAAATTGAATAACACCAACATTTATAAATTCTTAAGACTTTTAATAAACATTACATCTGAATAAAACTCAACAACAAATAGATCAAATCCCTTTCAGAATGTAAATATTGATGATGACGAGTAGTTTATCCTTAATCCTCTGTACTATATTTCTGTAATCCTGTGCCTATTCACTAAAACAGCAATGACATTGGATGATGTGTACCATTACATTACATTACATTACATTACATTACATTTATTATTGCTTAAAAGGTTAAGCTTCATGGGAAAGTATCATAATAACAAATATATTTAAACTAAGTTTGCTTTTTATTGCCATGATGTCACCAATGTATTGCTCGAACTTTTTGTCTTATTCTTTTGTTTAATTCAGTCGAAATGAGAGGCCACTACAGATTGTATGTGTGATTGTGTGATGACGATAAATTTACATTGCATTTTAAGTAAAGTTGTACTGTGATTTAGAACAGTCATTAATACAATATATGTTTTCAAGAAAGTACATGTATACTTCATTCACGGTAGGAGTTTACCTCTGAAAGGTCTTTTTTCCTACCAATATCCTACTATATAATAGATTTCTGGTAGGGAAAAAGGCCTTTCAGAGGTAAACTCCTACCGTGAACGAACTTTAGGTCTAGCACTATGTATATTTTAATTTAATTTATTAGAGATCTTTATCTCGGCTGGGTTTGAATCCATGAACGTCGAGTCCTGAGGTGAGCACTTTAGCCCAAGACCACCTAGGCAAATATGTCTAGTTATTATATATTTTGCTTCGTGGGGATTGACATTACACAAGAAATTTCTAGTTCTAGGTTTCATGCCCATGTTTAAGAATATTGCCAAAGGTTACATAAGTGGACGAGTCTTTATATTATTTAATTTTAAGATTTTTATTTTTATTCTATTTGATACTCCATGTTATGTTAGCAAAAATGTATGGCAAAAATCAATTCAAGTTTTTATCTTAATATATCTTTTTTTAAAAGGCGAAAATGGGACGTACGATGAGTACCAGAGGCCTATCCCCAACTGTCGGCCTATATGGTTGTTGTAATGTTTAAAATATATAATACAACCTCCATAGCTCACGTAAAAAAGTGCCAATACTATACAGGTATCCCAGCCCTAATCATTTAGCTTCAGAATTCACGAGACGAATTGTGCAGACAAATAAGCTAAATTATTAGCTGTATCTTACTCAGATGTTAAAAAAATTAGTTGGCTTGAATAATATTACCTCAATATGTCAATGTTGAAAATCTGAAAAACGCCCAGGTTAGATTTATCTTGGACGATGCGAAGCACCCTTTCCCTGAGCATGTGCGAACGTAAGACATCGCTTTTGATTTAACGTAGGTCCAAATAAAATACTAACTACCGAGTTAAGCAGCGACACGATAAATATAAATACCATTATAAATGAAAGTCTTGTAGTAATTCAAAGAATAATTATATCGCAAGAACTAATTTATTAGTTTATTGATACATATAATTTAAACATAGCAACAGTAGCAAGAAAGGTAAACAACATCATAGAATAATAAAAAACAATCATGACAGTATCTAGGATTAACATATTACAATAAAGTGCACACAAGTCTTTGGCGAGTGATTAATTGTTCATTGTTTTGTCTTATTTCAACAAGTCTAAATATAAATATTCAAATATTAGACAGAGAACAATAGGACTACATACAATTCAAAAATAATCCAAATTACTGAATATAAACAAAAGGCAATTGTAGATTATGAAAAAAAAACTACAAAAATTAAAGTATATAAGAACAAATCAATCAAATCAACAAAATTATATTATAATGTAATTTAAGGTAAGACATATCTCTTAATAAACAAAAAACTAAAAATAGTGGCATTAATATAGCGTCCAATTTTGAAAAAAAAAATATTAATAAGAAAAATAAATTTTATTAAACCCTAATATTTATGCTAATAATTATGGCGTACTCAATACAGTGTAAAGAGGAAATACGAGTGATTTCAACTAAAAATTAATGTATAAGAGTCAAATTAATTCTACTGTTGCAAGCTCTAAGCAAACTGACAACACTATAAAGAGTTTGGGGCCTCGAGGGGAGAAACATCATACAAAAATCGCTATCCCAGCGTCAACCCCGTTGTCTGGTTTGCTTTAGTTTATCAGAAACCAGAGATTATCAGAAACCTAAAAGAACTATACATAAATAACTTTGTTATATTACACTGCCGTAGTTGGTAACATTGTTTTGGCTTTGAAATGGTATGATGATCTGTGAGAGGTGTGACTTGCGTTGCGACTTGCGAGGTGTTGTGCGATAAGATAGGGAGTGTGAACGGTAAAGTAGTGGCGAGTATTTAACATTGGTGAATCTGTTGTTGACTAAAACAAAAAATAGCAAGTATTCGAGTTTACAAACTTACTATGTGCATCCTGAAATTGAAGACCTTAAACGTCAATCCCAAGAAAGGAGTCTACATTTGCATTCAAAATGACTGAAGATGGAGAAACCACCATCATTGTCATCTTGAGGGAGTTTACTATAAAATATGACTGGTCTCTTTACAAGCCTAGGATGGAGAGTTCCCTCGACGCTAATCACATCAAGAGAGAAACCAGAAGACAAGGCCTGTTTCTTAATGCATTGGATGAAGATGCTTTTAAGTTAATGAATAACTTAAGTGTACTTAAAAAGCCTAAGGAGTTTATATATGATGCACTCGTTGAGTTGTTTGACAAGTACTTTCTACCTGCGGAGTCCGTTTTTGCTTCGAAATTTAAGTTTTTCAATTCTAGTGAAGAGCCTGAAGAGAACGTAAAAGAGTGCCTGGCAAGAATACGGGAATTGGTGGCGAATTGTGAATTTGATAGCCATCTAGACTTTGCTCTAATAAATAAATTGGTTTTAGGAATGGGTCAAGATCCCATTAGTGATAGGTTTTTTGAGGAAAATGCCACTAAATTGACAATTGACAAATCAGAAGTGCATGCTAGTGCTAAGCAAGCGTATTTACTTAAATATCGGTTTGCAGATGTTAAGATAAAACGAAACCAGTTTGTCATATATCTATAAGGGATAGCCAAAGTAGACACATTAGTCGACTAAAAGACCAACCTGGTTCCTCTAAAGGGTTTCATTGTAATGTTTGTGCAAGTTATAACCATGCCTCAGAAAACTGTAAGTATTGTGGTTACACATGCAATATTTGCTCACAAATTGAACATTTAGCAAGGGTATGAAGAAATAAGGGTATAGTGAATAACATAAATAAGAAACAGTCTTATTTTAAAGGAAAAATTCAAGAAAATACACACTTTTTATCGGAAGATATAAAAGATGATAGTGAAAGCTTGTACCAGATGAGGCAGAAAAAGAGAGCATGAGTTATCATGTTTTGAAGATTAGCAATGAAAGCATTAAATTTCAATTTGATACCAGGTGCTTGAGTACAATAGGACCGTTGAAATTGTTTAGTGAAACGTTACCTAATTTAGTGCTAACTCCAACTTCCAAAACCTTTGTTTAGTGTTTCAAGGAAAAATCAATACAATTAGGTATCATCACTGCCAAGGTCGAATATAATGGACACATTTTTCCGAACCTTCAGTGTTTGGTGGTGGAGTCGAATGGCACACCACTCCTGGGAAGGGCTTGGATTAGTGAATTGAAATTTCGTATTATAGACACCAACGGCAACAAGATAGTGCAGCCGGTGTTTTTCTCAGAAGACAACATGCAGCATATGCTTAAAGGAGTTTCTCGGCAATTTCCAGAAGTTTTCACAGACCGTCTTGATAAGTTTAACAAAGGAAAATTGTCATTGTATCTGCAGTTATTACAAGTGATTACGTAAAGGCTTGCTGTGGAAGTGGATGAGCGTTGTGAACCGGCGTTCTGTCAGATAAAAGAGGTAGTTCAAACTAACCTATCGCTGGCTCATTTTAACCCACAGTATCCGGTTCGTCTATCAGTTGATGGGTCAGACATAGGACTCAGCGCAGTGATTTCACAAAGATATCTTAACGTTGAAGAGAGGCTTCTAGCGTTTGCAAACCACTCACTATTCAAAGCGGAAGAATCTTATAGCCAGCTGCACAAGGAAGAAGCGGGGCTCATTTTCGGCGCTAAGAAGTTTCACGCTTACTTATCTGGAAGGGAGTGGACTTTGGTGAACAATAATAGGCCTTTGTAAGATATCTTTGGTCCAAAGCATGGTATTCCAGCATGTGCAGCAAACAGATCGCAGCAATGGACTCTGATATTATCGAATCACAGTTATGATGTTGAATGGGTAAAATCTTCCCAGAACGTTGCCGATTTATTGTCAAGGGCACCACTGCCTGAGCGACCTAATTTCCAAGAAGATGTAGATGAGACAATTCACTATGTTCTAGACAATAATAATAATTTGCCACGTGACTATAAGGAGTTATTAACAGTCACAAAGAAAGACCAGGTAATTATGAAAACCATAAATGATTTAAAGTACAGGTGGTCACAAGCTGTCGGGGCTAATTTACAACCCTACTTCTGGCGCAAGGATGAACTCCATATTGATAAATAGATGTGTTTCTTTGGGGGTATAGGATTGTGGTACCTTTAGTCCTAAAAGCTGCCTTAATACAAGAACTACATGCAACTCATCTGGGCATCGTCAAGGCCAAGGTTTTAGCACGCTCATATATTTGGTGGCCGTAGCTAGATGAAGACATTGCTGAAATAGTGACATTATGTCTGGTCTGCAACACAACCAAGGATAACCCACCAAAGACTGAATTGATACCGTGGGAATGGCCAACAAAACCATGGGAACGAATGTACATTGATTACCTAGGACCTTTTTTGGTTAAATATTATCTGGTCATCATAGATGCTCACTCTAAGTGGACGGAAGTGTTCTCAACATTGTCCATGTAAGCAGTCAGGACCATCCAGTTTTTGCAGCAGGTTTTTGTTCGATCCAGTCTACCGGTATACCTTGTCTTGGACAACTATTCATCCTTTGAAAGTGAGGAACTCCAGACATTCCTAAGGAAAAATGGAGTCCAATGGAAGCATAGAGCTCCATTTTGGCCAAAAACAAATGGTGCTACAGAGAATGCGGTAAAGACCGTAGAGCGCTCTGTCTCAAGACAGCCCTGTAGGAAGTTCCTCCATCCCAGCTTGACGCGGCCTTGCAAAGAAATGCTCCCCATGCAACAACCGAGATTTCATCAGCTCAAGCTTTGATGGGAAGGCAGTTGAGGAATAATCTGGACCTACTTGGTCCCCCTCCAACATTAAGCAGAGTGCAGCAAGCTCAAGATAAACAGAGTGAAGCCTATGGGGGAGTTAGTCCCAACACTGGTCGTTATTCTGTGGGTGACCAAGTTTGGGTGAAGAATTATAGGAGAAATAAATCCAAGTGGGTCAGTGCAAAGATGAACAAATTCTCGGACCATGGCGTATCCGGGTTTATATTCCCCATCTGGATGTGACCTGGATTCGACATGAGGACAAATAAAGAAAGCCACCTATAAGTACTGATGAAGAACAAGGGCGAGCACCGCTTACAGCCCAATGCCCAAATAATGTTGAACCCATTCCTAAAGACACACCAAGTGACCCGGATCTTAAGCAAGAATCCTGAACCCCTGCATCTGTGGACCTAGCTAATGAGGGAACTCCTGGTATGAGTACCCTTGGAAGAGAGCACAGCTTGGAAGTACGCGGTTAAACTCCGCCAGCTTTACGCCCTCGATGGGAAACTAAGCCGGTGAAGAGACTTATCGAAGAGTTGTGAAATTAGGAGGAGGAAGATGTGGGATATTACAGCGGTGTAGTTGGTAACATAATTTTGGCTTTGAAACGGTATGATGATCTGTGAGAGGTATGACTTGCGAGGTGTTGTGTGACAAGATAGGAAGTGTGAACGGTAAAATATTGATTATTTAACAATCACATAATCAGAGATTTTCAGACAACGTATGGTTACTTTGGATAATAATAAACTAGAGAGAATAAGACTAAAAACCATAATCAGAGATTTAAAGATAAAGTCTGGTTTGCTTTGGTTTATAAGAAACCAGAGAGAGAGAGAGAGAGACAGACTTAATCACATAGCTGGAAATGTACAGACAAAGTCTGGTTTGCCTTGGTTTATAAGAAACTAAAGAAAACCAGACTTGATTACATAGCCAGAGATTCCTAGACAAAATTTTGTATGCTTTGGTTTCTCAGAAACCAGAGAGAACAAGACTAAACACCATCATCAGAAATGTCCATACAAGGTCTGGTTTGCATTGGTTTATCGCATCCCAGATAAATCTAGAAAAACCCCCACAAACACACAGATTTCAAGGCAAAGTCTGGTTTGCTTTGGTTTATAGGAACAGAGAGAGAACCAGACTAAACACCATAATTAGAAATGCCCATACAAGGTCTGGCTTGCATTGGTTTGTCGCATCCCAGAGATATTCAGAACTAAGCACTGAACCGAAGATTTCCATACACGTTCTGGTTTGTGTCAATTTGTTATATTCTAGAGAAATCCAGACAAAACCTTATATTCACAGTATTCCACACAAAGTCTGATTTAGATTGGTTTGGCTCGTACCATAGAGAACCATAATTAACAAAGTTTTATTTTTGATTTAATTTAGTTTGATTTTATTAGTACCCGGTTTCCTGAGAAAACCATAGTAACCCAGACATCAGTAACTATCTGGATTTCCTTGGTTCACTTTGGATCTTTGAAAACTTTAACTGGTTTTACTTGGTTTTATATGGTTTGCTCTGGTGAATGGCCACCATGGAAGGCAACTTAAAACTTAATTACGTTTTAACAGTTAAAGACTTAGATAGATTTCTCTAGAAATAGATTTTTTTTATAGATTAAACAGTTGCTAAATTGGTAGATGTATTAAGTGAAGTTACAACTCAAAATGTATAATTTGAATTTACTTCTGGTAAAAAAGCTTATTGTCAGATATGAACATTTATATACAATTATAATGCATCATTAACTAGACTCCAACATGAGTTAACATCTTGCCGTCGTAATAACACATCGTGTTTTTCACAACGACTCAATATTCATGAGTATGGTACCATAGTACAGAAACATGTCGGAATGAAATAATCCAGCATCTTTCTAGTGCTGGATAATTAATTGACACCTGTTAGAACAATGAATTTGTGTATCTGGGAAGAATGATATGTAAAAGTGGAAGTATATAATATGGTGAAATTTAAAGACATTTGAATGCATCTCGGAGAATAGTTGGATGTATATGGACTATTGAAAGAATGAAGTAGTATCGAAAAAGGCAAAGATGGCAGTATATAAAAGTGTGTTGACGCTAACATGATTTTATGAACATGAAGAGGAGGTTTGTCAGGAGAAACACAAGAGCAAGGTGAATGTGGTTGGAATAAGATATCTAAGAAATAGGGGTGGAAAAACTCGTATGGACTAAGTCAGTAATGAATGGGTGCTATAGGAGTGCAGGTTGAAAGGGAATCCAATGCGTCAATGTGAAAGAAGCTTCTTACGTTGGTTTGGGCACTTGAGAGAATGAGTGTGGATCGAGTGATGAAGCAAATATATGAAGGTAGAGTGTATGGATCCAAAATATGTAGATGAATGTGAGAAAAGCATTTAGAGTTTTAAGTATAAAAGAGCAGGCATGGCTTGATGTATGGATCTTGTTGAAGTGAAGAAGGTATGCAAGGATAGGAAAGAGTGGAGAAAGTTAGTGAGAATGGATTGAGTAAGGAGTGTTTTTTTTAGCTAGCTGTACATCCCGTAAGGGAACGGCATGATTAGGTATGTTTGTCGTATGTATGTATGTGTCAGGGGCGAATCCTCCATGCATACTTAGCATGCGTGGCATGCTTAAAGACACAAGAGTAAACAAGTATTTTTTCCAGTCCTAATAATATAAATGCTTTGATAGGCATGTTTATCCTCAGCTGCACTTCCGAGCGTTCGATCTCATCGCACCTGACTCTGTATGTTATTCGCAGTGATGCATGCGGTGGGCTATTCGTTGACAAATACTAGGATAAAGGGGTGGTGAGGTATAGTACAGGCGGGCCTTCCTCACCTCCCTTTCCCAATCCCCAGCCCACACTTACAGCTGGCCTGGCATGCTGAATAGAAAACGCATACAGCCGCCAGCTAACAACATATTATTCAGTCTGAGCGCGCCGCACTTTAGCTATTTTGAGAGTTTGGCGTGCATCGCATTTTCTTTGTTTTAGTTATTAAACTAAGCTGTTCATCCAACCATTTGTAATATAACTTTTGAGTGATGTAGAGTTATTTTATTTAGAAGAGTGAGATATGCCTATTGAGAGTTAGAGCTGTGTTATGCATTGTGATAGAGAGAGACAGTAAGGTAAACGTCATTGCCATTGACATGTTAAGCGATGCAACGACAATATTTGAGTTTCATTGTCTTAAATAAAAAATTACGTTTTACTCGACTTGTTATAATATAATGTACTTGAACATAATATTTTGTTTTACTATATGAATCGAAAAGTCTTAGATCTATAAACACTTGTTATGTAATAAAGATTTTTATAACAACCACACAATGTTCCTATAATGGACACGTGAAAATAAAAGTGCCAGTAATAGCCATATCGATGACCCTATAATGGACAGCTAATCTTGAACACTAATTAAAGTGAATGAAATCATATTAATTAATATACTATGCACTTTTCAAACTTTTTCAAACTAGGTGTTACATTAGCACAATATTTATGTTGCCATAATTTACATGACAAGCACTGAATCATACCCTTTTAAATCAATTCCTGACATATATTGTTGAACCAGCTTTTATTGTTGATGGTTTTCTTAATTTTTTGGAATTATTTTTTCTTTATTTTCTTTACTCTTGTCTTCTCTTATTCGGATTATTTCTCAAAGCCCTTGTACCTTTTTATTTTTCTCATAAACCTTTTTTTAATGATATTCATGACACTGTTGTGATATTGCAACGGCAGGTACTTTATCTCTTTTATTTGATTTTATAGAAGCCTGTTTTGTCGTTTCCGGTCAAAAATTATACGTTTAAATGGGCTTGTAATATATTTCAAACTATCACATAAGCGTGATATTAATGGTTATAGAGAAACTTTGATGGAGGAGGCATTTTATTGTTAATATCTCTTCTTGCCCATGTTTCTGGTGTAACATCTGTCACTGAGATCTCACAATTGGATATTTTAAAACTATTTACACTTTCAGTATCTACTCCTTTCGTGCTTGGACCATATGATATGCTAGTAACATCTTTATAATTTCCCCCTGTATTTTCTTCAAGATTTACCCCAGATTCATCTGTGCGAATTTCTTACAACTGGCACCCAGGACGAATGTTTTTTTAAAATCGTGGTCCGCTTTAATTCATTGAATAGAAGTTGTACACTGTCTAAAAGTTGCGGTTTTGTTACAGGGAAACCAGCGTTGTCTAACTAAATAATCCAGTATTCGAGAAGAGGCTCTTTAATTTTAGCAACATTGTGGAAGGAGCCAGTTTTCCTTAAATGGTAACTTTCGCGTAAATTTGTTGATTATAGTAACTCTAGCTACTTTGTGAAATTTTGCATCCTGGGCCACTGGCATACCACCCATTACTGCATCGAGTGCATTTTGCATGGCCTGCTCTGTATAGTTGAGAACAGTAGCCATTTTACGTCTGTAAAGTAAAAAATTAAACTGTCCTAGCGCAAAATAATTACAATTTTAAAATATTTAAAATGATAATCAAGTGGTTAATTTTAAAACTTTAGATTTAAATTCCCTTAATTATTTCGGATATGCAGTAAATATCAACGTACCAATTATGGACAAGTAGAATGTACCATTAATCGACACCATTTTAATAATTTATTTTATTTTTCGTGTTTAGCTAGCATATGTCCATTCATTACTCTTTCAAAAATAAATAACAAATTAACAAAGACAATTCTTTATTGTGACTACTATTGCTTTCTTTATTTAAGTTGATTCAACTATTAAGTTTTACGCTAATGTCTCCGTAATGGATATGAGGGTCCATTACCGGTCACAGTTGGAAAATGTCATGTACCAGTATTGAGCATGCACATAATTGTATGCTAATTTACTGATACACAATTAATTATACTTTTTCCATACAAAAGATGTATTCTATTTCACTTACTTTCGGTATGAAATGTCTTCTTGGGTACAAAAGGTTTAAATTGTAAAGGGTAGCTTAACGTTTAACACAAGAAACACTGCCACACCAGTGAAATATCCAACACAGAAAATTACAATGACAGTAAATAATAGGCGAATTTAAACCACAGCGGTAGTCAATTTCTGAACTACTTCAGAATACTTCAAAGTGACACATAACATTAATAGCTAGCATGTGTGTGTAGTTTGAGGCTTGTTTTAAGTATAAAACTGCCAAATATGTCCATCAATGGAACACTCTCCATTAGACTCCTACTAGGGCATTTACCCTATACGGGTCTTGATTTATTAAACTTTGAAGTATCCATATTACGAGCATTTTCCACCCTCCTCACCCTGCAATTACGAAGTGGTTAATTTCAAAAGGTAACTACAAAACATACATAAAATATCACATTTTTTAACATGAAGTTTCTAAATTTGTAGGGGGATGACCCCCGATTCATTAGTCCCTCACGGGTGCATGCCTGGAATCTGAGGTCAGAATTCGTTACTGGTATATATGCTATTCTTATGAATTGTGAACTGTACACTATGCGCTATTTACTATTAGTTAGGCGTTATGTATGAATATAAACCCAGCCTAATGAATACTCTGTATATTTTTGAGGATGATTTAGTATTAGAGTGAGATTTTTTGACATCTCAGGATTACATTTATGTTGTATTTCCGTATACAACATAATTTTTGTGATGCCATAATTTAAAAAAAGAAGAAACGTTGAATTGAATTTTCAACCACAATAGCAGCCATGATTAGTCCCAGTCCAAGTTTCTGAGTGCTGAGGTGTAGGAACAAGTAACAATTTTGTAATGAATTTTGATTGTAGGATAGTGATTGGATTGAATAAGCATCATAGTG
Organism: Timema californicum; assembly: GCA_902141385.1. Taxonomy (NCBI): domain Eukaryota; kingdom Metazoa; phylum Arthropoda; class Insecta; order Phasmatodea; family Timematidae; genus Timema; species Timema californicum. The sequence continues at coordinate 32,564 of CABFOW010000541.1, read as the reverse complement.
TTTAAAAGTTATTTTCAATATTTTTAAACTCATGGTATTTATTTACATAATCTGTGTGTTAAGTTAATAATAATGGCAAGACCGTTTAATAAATTAATGATTTGTTTTGTTAACATACATAAATTCTCTTGTAATAGGCATATTTGTATTTAATTACATTTGATTCTAGTAAAGCTTTGTAGCAAAAGGCCAGTTCTCACGTGTTATTTTGAATTAATTATTTCCAATGAATCATTGAAGAGGAATACAAAATGAACGTCAGAACACTCATTTCATTGGAATGAATCATTATTTAAAGCTTTCATTAAAAGGGAAAGGGAGTTTTACTTTTGTTCATTTTTAATGTTCATTATTGAAAAATGAAAATAAAATGAACAATAAGAACACATACAAGAATTAATTAATTCCCTTTTCTTTGAATGTAAAGATTTATTTTAACTAAACGCTACACTGTGACCAACTGCGACCACTTGCAACATTTTATTGGATTGAATACTCAATTATTGTTTTCAAGTTTCGACTCGCTTATTTACAGACATTGTGTTGTAAGAGTTTAAAAATGGTGTTTAAGTGGCGCGACGAACAAACTGACCAATTTTGGGATTTTTATAAATAATTTATATAAATGAAACGCTAGTTGTCAGGAACGTTTGTTTATTGAACGTAATAAAGTTTTATAAAATTAGATTAATTTTGTTTTGAAAAACAATAAAGCTATTTCATTCGTTAATAATCTTTGCATAGTAATAATAATAATGATATATTTGTTTTAAATAAAGTATAAATTTCTGGTAACTCTTATTAAACTGTATATTCCAAACTATTGTTTATTAGTGGATGCGTCTTGTTTTATTTTAGTGATTGTTATTGTATCATAAGATGAATAAAACCATTCCTGTCAACAACCATAGGTAAATACACTATTTAAATTTTATATAAATAACGGTTGTATGCACAAACAGTATAGATAGATTATAATTTTAAAGTATTTTGATACAAACAGGCTGTGTGAACTATTTGTGCCATAAATACATTTGTTTTTTAGGTTATCATTTGGCTCGCCGTTGGATAAGATTGGTATGGACGGAAATCTACATCCTGGGCTTCGTGTAAGAAAGTAAAATATTACCATTTTTATGGACTTATTTTACGCAAAGTAGCAACAATTTGTTTAATACATAAAAATAATATTTACCCTCCTAAACTTCCCAACAAAAATGTGAAAATTATTTAACTAATAATATTCTCAATTAAGCCTTCATCAGTATTTGGTTATGCTTAGCCTCAATACCATTAATATTATTTTCCTTATTCCCAAATTAATTTAAAGTTTACACAAAACATTACAAGCACTAATTTTACCAATATGGCATTTTGTGATTCAGATAGGAAGGAACTATTAGAAAATACAACCATATTAATATTTTGCAGTCAACGTTGATTATATTTTAATTTATTATTAGTATAATTTCATAAATTACCTATGTTATTTAAAGTAAAAGTTGCAAATCACATAACTTCGCATATAAATTCTATGAATATTGTTTTGGGGATTTTTAAGACTATAACTGTCAAAAAAAGTTCCTTCCTCTTTAAATCAGACTTCAATATCAGTTAACGCTAAGGCATAATAATACAATGACATGCTAGAAATTAGATTTCAAATTGGTTCATTTTTGGTTATTTTGCTCATTTTTTCTCTGTGTCCGGGCTATCCTATCTATAGTATGATTTTGATAGGAATGAACAGTAGAAGTAAGTTACTAAAGTTACTAGAACAATTTTATTATATTCATACATCAAATCATAAAATCCACACCTGTCACTTTTGATAGATATCATCATTACCTATAGAATAACACAAATTATATATTAAAATGCTATCAATGTTGGCCGCGAATAAATATGTTTGAATTTTATCTACTGTTCTTCCAAAGAAAATCAGGGTATAGGTTTTAATCATACTACTGGGGTAGGAAGGAGTAATGTTTAATTAAAAGAAAACATACCCGCATTTGCGTGGAGTGCCAGTGTAAAGTGATGTTGGCAAAACTACCCTCAGTACACACGGCCGGGGTTTGAACCCCGTCCTTCCCGTCAGCAGCAAACCAGTCAATTAAGATTCTTACGTCTGAGACCACGTGATCAAAATTGAGGGTCTCATCAACATCCTTTATTAGCCATGGTTTGTACTGATGGCTATGTACTAGTAGAGTCGGTCTACGGTATTTGGGAGAGCTATGTGATAGAATGTGTCTCGTTGCGGTATGGACTGTACATAGAGAGGGCCCAAATTCCTGTCTAGTTGCCGTTCTTGACTCCATGGCATTGCGTACTCCAATAATATTACATTTTTTAGGCTCTGTTCCTGAAAGCCCACCTCATTGCTCTGAGTAGAAGCCATAGTTGGTGCCCCAGTCCCGTCAAGATTGTTCTGCAAGCCCTCAGGTAGGCCTAAAGCCATTCGAAAGCTTTATTGATACTGTGTAACAAAATTATATTAAAAAAAGGTGTTGTTTAAATGTTTTAAACATATACAATATCCTAAATAACACTGGAATTTCAAAATATGCGATAATTATTATTTATATTTGATATTTTAGATGAAATATAACGTTTAGTCCCAAACTATAACAAAACTAGGTACATACAATTAAAGTCGGCCGGTTTATGTTTTAAACTGTAAGCTTGGATAAAAATCATATTAGGAATGATCATGAAAAATAATTGACATAAGCAGAGCCGCACGCAGGAATTTTTTAAGAGAGAGAATCAATGATAATTTTTTATAATTAAGTTTAATTAACTGGTTAATAATATAATAACCTAATATGTGATATACTTATGCTGACATAAAATATTATTGAGATGTTTCCTTAAGGGCATTACTACCACTGGCAACTCTAGAGCTTCGCAAGGATACATGACTTCAGCTTTATTATGGTAGTGTACGTTACCCTCATAGCTCTTGAATAAAAATAGTTAAAAATAAAGTTTTGGTGTGTAACATTTCATAGAATAAAACTCTTTTGAATGAAGAAAAAAAATATTTCTGGACGTATGGCCTTAAGGTGCGGCCGTAGGGAGCGAGAGTATTTTACAGTTTTTATAGCATTCATTTTTTTTTTTGGACAAAATAAATAAAATATTTCTCCAGTAGCAACATAGAGTATATTTTTTTGCCCATGCTAATATCAACATATCTTGAATATCTGTCAAGGGTGTCCTGGAATTTTGTCAAAACTTTTTCTGTTTATTTAAAAGGTTTTGACAAAACTCCAGGGCATACTTGACAGATATTCAATATCGGTTGATATTAATTAGCATGTACATAAAACTAAACTCTATGTTGCTACTGGAGAAATATTTGATTTATTTGGTCAAAAAATTTCAATTCTATAAAAATCATAAAAATACTTTCACTCCCTATGGCCGCACCTTAAGTGGGTCTAGTAATTTTGTTTAAATATTTGTTTTTTATTGAGACGATAAAAAATGTAAGCACAAAAAAAATCACACAATAATTCGCAGCACTCAACCATTCATGCATGACACATAAATACAAACAGATTGTCCCAGCTTGTCCAAGATACGCACTAAACTTCAGGGAAGAACTTATTAAGTAGGAGTCTTACAAATATCGCTTCTCGCTGGAATCTACTACTGGAACAGTTTATGTTCTCGTCTCATTATGTTGATATTGTTTTATCTGGTGTGAATTTATTTCTCAATAGGAGGGGTGTAACCCCCAAACCACCCGACACCCCCATTTCGTGCGTATGGTCCTGGACATGGTAATTTATTAATTTTTATCTTGTAATTATTTTCTTTTAAGGTCATAAGCATTGTTAGACAGATTTAATTATTTGATAGAGAAGGCTCTAAAAAATAAAAGCTAGCCAAGGCAAAATAATAATGCTTGATGCGGTCCTGGATACTACTATTAATTAAGTAAATTTGTATCAGTGTTGGCCGTAAAATAATATGTTTGTATTTATAAAACACAGTTCCTACCGTGTTATTAATTATGTAACCACCAAAGCATGTAACAATCCAATTTACTTATTATTCCTAGAGTAATGTTTGTCCAACCACCGTCCCTGCAATGAACGCAACCAACATTTTTCTTGACTGTGACGTCATTAGAGGACTGTTTTGAAAGTAGAATTATTTTGACCCTGTTGGTTGTATTTTTTACACGTGCTCTACGCCTTACTACCTGTCTGGGCTATCCTTGTATTTACCCTAATGGAGTATGATCAAGGAAAACAGGATTTATAAAAATGCATCCTCATATTTGTGGAGGGAGGGTGGAAAATCATTTATGAGCAAACAACTTATTTAAACCGTGGGGGATTTGAGCTCTGACCTTACCGTCACTGATAAACTAAGAATTTAATAGAGTGATGCCTTTGCACACGTGACCAACGATGTTGGTTGAAACGATATTTTTACCCCGTTCAGGCCTAAGCGTGCCCATTTTGGTTTTTCAAAGGAGGTGGATTGGAGTCCCATCTGCCGGGGGTGTGGCACTCCCTTCCTTCTCCTCTAGAGAACATTTCAGGAATGTAACCTTGTGGGAGGGAATTTTAGAGCATTTTAACATAATTCAGAGCTATGAGTTTCGTGAGCCAATTTTTTTCAACAAAAAAAGTTTCTGAGAAATTAACAAAAAATAAAATGTAGTAGTATCTGAACTATTTAAAAGAAACATTACATATTGAATATAAGAAAATTAAAAGAAAACTTTTGAGGAGAGAATGGGAGAAAATCTAAATTTTAGCATTTTTATTTCTATTAACTTAGATATTGATTATTCAAAGTTGTTAATAGCAAATTGCAGCCAAATCCTAAATACACAATTTTGATCTTTTCACAAATATTAACAAAAAAAATGTTGCAGAGTAATAAGGGGGCCGCACAGGTGTGCTTAAAGACATAAGAGTAAAAAGTAGTTTTTACAATCCTAGTAATATTATTGCTTTGATGGGCATGTTGATCTCAGCCGCACTTCCGAGAGTACGGTAGCATCGCGCTTGACTCTGTAGCTTACCTGCAGTGATGCATGCGGCTGGCTCAATTTTATTTAAAGTCCGTTCACGATAGATTTTTACCTGGATGACAGTTCGAAAATCATATGTTTAGGTTTTGGTTTGCCAACACTTGTAAAATATCACAGTTTTGTTATAAATGCAAAGAACTTTAATTACCTGTTATATATTACATTTAAAATAACGTAAACTTAAGTTTTATTATACTATTTCATTTTTTTAAATAATTTCTTTTTATCCAAATCGAAACAATATTTTAAACATAATTAAAAGTACTTATTCTTCGTTTTGGAACGTTATTGCTTTAGTGTAATATAGTGCACACATCAATACCTTTTAACACGCATTGTATTTACTTGGAAAAGAGAAAATTGTTGTCATTTTTTTACATACAATAACAGATTTTATGATTATTTTATCTTATTTTGAAATATTTAACTGAATAAAATATTTTCATCAACTGCAAGTATGCATCATTGTAAACAACTTGTTTACCGTCATGTTCAACCATATGGTTTAAATTCGTCAGTCATCATTTTGAAGCTATGTTCGTTAAAAGTTTTTGTGAAAGTGGTGTGAATATTTTTTTAAAGGGGAATAAAACTATAAATAAACTTTGTGTCCATTCTCAAATAAATATATAAATAATATTGGCCTAAATTACTGTGGTTAACTATCACATTAATGTATTACCATCTGTTTTCATTACATTCATCCAAAGTGATGTCGTATTGATATATTAGGGATTACTTCTAGTAATATTTCAAGCTGTGATCCAGGTAAACTTAGGTCGTGAATGAATTATAGATTGATGAGATATGCCTATAGAGAGTTAGTTGAGCTATGCATTGTGTTAGAGAGAGAAAGTATTTGTATCTGAGTTAAAGTTTGTAGTCTCCGTATTACGGGCGTTTTCCAACAGTAGCTAGCCCGATTAATGGGAACACTACGTCACACCGCGAGATAGTATTGTGATTTCAATTAACCTACTTTCCTCTGATTGGATGCTATAAATAGCCTCCTTCCTCCACCCCTGACCTACTTTCCACATCTGTTTGATTCCCCCTCCTGCCCCTTTTCCCCCTCCCCTACAGCCCCCTCGCCTACAAACCCCGGACATGTTGGTTCTTGAAGATTAATTATTAATGATTGTTAATTAATTAATGCTAATTAATTATTGGATAGTATTGAGGTGTTGGAGTTTTTATTCATTGATTGGGGTGAGAAAACGGTCCGTGATGTTTCGGCATGAGTCCGTGGCATGAACCTCGCGCTATGGCTGTCTTATGTTGAATGAACATTGGCTCCTCCACCACAAGACACTACAGGACTGCCCAGCACGTACCTCGCGCTATGGCTGTCGGTGGTAAAGTATGATAAATGGTTCCCCCTGCTTTGAGACCTTCCCCCTCCTTAGAGGTATGTGTCGCAACCCTGGCTTCAGTATGTCGGCCCG
>CABFOW010000541.1:0-21261 GCA_902141385.1 Timema californicum | reverse complement strand
ACTCTGGCCATCCGCTGGTTTCTTGTTTAATTTTCAAAAAAGTATCAATGTACCCGTAAAAAAATCCACCAGAACGTGTCTGACGGTCGTAAACAGATACATTGTACTCCCACACTTCGTGTACTGCTTCAAAGGTGTAGCCTTTCTAAACGGATTTCCGGATCTTGTCAATCACCCAGACGCCTGTCAACCAGCGATCTTTTTTGTCGTTGTGCTGAGACGAGCTTTGGTTTTTCTCCTCCCCACATTTCCTGCACAAGATGAACATTAGTTTGTCGTGCATCCGTGTAGGCAATACGGGCATGAGTAAATCCCGTGAAGGCGTCACTGTAGCTTTGGCTAGACCTTCTACTTGATAAATAGATGGACAATTTGGTTTCAAGTGAATTTTGGGGTGGCCAACGGTTTTTTTTGGTACTTGCAAACGTAAGGATACAATTAACACACATACAAGTTCTTGATCTTCTCTCCACAAGAAAGGTCTGCTTCGTGGAAGAGCTTGATACAATTAGTATGCCCGCCAAAGAACGCATGCCTGGGGCTGAGAGGCTTCTTAGTATACACCTCTTGCCGGAGTACAAATTGCTGCAAGTCCTTGTTTGAGCATTTCATCGCATTAAACATACACTCCCACATCTCTACGACAGTGTAGCCGGCATTCTTAAACTTTTCCAAACAAGCCATGGTCGCTTCATAACGCGTCTCCTTGGTTCCGTGGGGACTATTTTTGATAGAGATGGTCCTATCAGGTTAATAGAGAGGGTACCCGTGCCAATAACAGCCCCAGAACTGAAAGACGGTGGTGGTATACTCAGCTTTAACAACGCCGTCTACACGTCGCCCTAACACATATTCCTCACGGCCGTTACCCGCATGAAGAATAGAGACACTGCGTTGATGGGCCTCCCAGCAGAGCTATTGTACAGCGACGTGCGACTGTTGGTCTGCACACCGATAGCCACTTCTCTAAACTTCAGGCAGGCCTTCCGTAGGATCTCTACATTTTTCACACAATACAGTTCCAACTCGCGTTTAAAATCAAAGACATAATTTTCTTTGACCAACGCGTCATATCACTTCTCAAAGGGCTCCTTTCCCTCAACTGACATCTTGCCGATGCCGTGGTCCTCCTTTGGCGGCAAGGGACCCCTATACCCCGCGTTTTCTTTTTTGTTGAAAAAATAGGGGAAATGTCCCTTGGCCAAAGACTCGTCCAAGCCAAAATTTGGGCAATTTGGACAACTACATCGGGAGGAACTTCGACGAGTCAATAAAGTGGAGCGGACCGTAACGCATGGACATGATTTTCCCACCGTTCATTATAAGTTCTGGAGTTCATTTTTTTTACCTCCATTGTATATTTTAAAATAAAATTACCATAATGGGATATTTATTGCATTATGACCTAGGAGGGTGATATCCTTAAATTTTGAAGCTTTAATTTGCTCTAAAACTTCAAAAATTGGGCCATTGTGGTATCACCCTTGAATATGTGAGTCCTATCGCCCCCGCATTTTGTGCTATGATAGTAATTTGCATCTATATGAACACATGCCTTGCAACACGTCTGCACGACACATAGGTTATGTTCGTGCAAGTACGTGCAGGCCGCACCTTGAAGAACCATTTCCTGCGTGCATTCAAAATCATAGAATACAAACATGAAATTACTTTTTTTCAGTGACGGCTTGGACTGGGCCTGCTTCATATAACAGAAATGACAAAAAGGAGATATGAATAGCATACTCTACAAAAAGTCTCATAACACCTATGTGAATAATTTGATCTTTCCAAACTTATAAATTGCCCACAGACCTCGCAAACCTTTTTGACATCACAGACCAACCTGTGACCTCTGAAAAAACTGGGACGTTTATGGTTATCAAAACATGTCTGATTTGTGAACCACCGCCTGCAATCTTTACAGACCACAGATTCGCCTCCGCTAGAAACCGCTCTAGCGTAGCACTTTTTGCACGCGGATGCACATTTGTGCTCGTTCTTATGATAAAACGGCACACGGCATCCGCGGCAAAAGTACCCACACTTAAATGCGGCTGTCAAGGATGTTATGACATCAAAATGGTTTTGCTTATCGTTGTGAAAATACAAATCTAGATTGCTCTTAAAGGAATGTTCGGGAGTAGTAGGCCCCTCATATAGGACCTGTATCCCCCTACGTTCCCTAAACACTGTGATTTTGTATTCGGAGAGATATGTTTGAAAGTGTTTCAGTTCAGTGAGCCCACCACCTTTCAAAAGATTCGCACGGGCATCATGGCATAGTTCCTCTGCTTTGAATTTTTGAATTTGACGACCCAATTTGATTTGTTTAAAGGTGTTCACATCCATGCATCCTGGTTTTCTTTTATTGTTGCATATAGCTTTGGCGAAAATCAATACACGGGCAAGGCAAAGTGTGTCGCCACTTTGAATCGTAATGATCCCTTTGTTATTACGGCTATATGTGCTAGCGGGAGCGAGTTTATCACAATATCGTGCACTCCCGCGAGGCTCCTTAAAATGTCTGAGTTTAACGTACAGTGGTGCTGTACTCAAAAACAAAGTATTACTCTGCAACACGCTACTTACGTTATCAAGCACGGCTCGAGCGTCTAACTGGTCTACTCACCTAAATGAGAAATAAACAGGCCTCAGCGTAGAGTCCGTGCTATTCAAAAGCAAGCCGATATGGTTATCGGTGCTAACGCCATGGTCCTGCAGCCGATTGAGCAAATTCGTAATTTGTTCTTCAAGCCAGCTTAATGCGTCACGATCGCTTGCTGGAGCACCATGATGTACGGTAATTTCTCTACCAGTATAAAAGAAACGCCTCAATTGTTTAATCCTCTCTTCTACTATACGAAAAGGGATGCCATTTGACAATGCCCCGCCTACCTGATTTACCGGGCCACTAAATCCCGGTTGAGGGGCCGAAGACAGTCCCACTGTCACCGCCACCACGATCCCCGTCTCTCTCACCGCAGCCGGGGTTCAAGCACTGTCTCACAGGCTCGCCGGCGGTGCTCCTGCAATTTGGTGAGGGGGACTAGTAGCCAGCGGTAGTGGGAGGACCGTCCCTCTATTTCCGGTCTCCAATTAAACTATAACACATGTCAAAGTAGTCACTGTTACAAACATGCGCGTATTTTTTTTTCTTTAAAATGTATAATACTTTCGGTATTAATATAATGTGTTAAATTTTTCCCTTAACATAATTGCTCTAGTTGAAAACCAACATTCACTGAAGTGAGTCAGCATTTGCGTGGAGGGAGAGTGAAAAAACGCGCCTCGTTTACCCTAGTAAGATTCGAACCTCAAACTAATGTCTTTAAAATGTATAATACTTTCGGTATTAATATAATATGTTACATTTTTCCCTAAACATAATTGATTTAGTTGAAAACCAACATTCACAGAAGTGAGTCAGCATTTGCGTGGAGAGAGAGTGAAAAAACGCGCCTAGTTTACCCTAGTAAGATACGAACCTCAAACTCATCTCTTTAAAATGTATACTACTTTTGGTATTAATATAATATGTTACATTTTTCATAAACATAATTGCTTTAGCTGAAACCAACATTCACTGAAGTGAGCCAGCATTTGTGTGGAGGGAAAGTGAAAAAAAGGCCCTAGTTTACTCTGGCAAGATTCAAACCTCAAACTTACCTCTTTAAAATGTATAATACTTTTGGTATTAATATAATAGGTTACATTTTTTCCTAAACATAATTGATTTAGCTGAAACCAACATTCACAGAAGTGAGCCAGCATTTGCGTGGAGGGAGAGTGAAAAACGCCACTACTTTACCCTGGTAAGATTCGATCCTCAAACTCATCTCTTTAAAATGTATAATACTTTAGGTATTAATATAATATGTTATATTTTTCCTAAACATAATTGCTTTAGCTGAAACCAACATTCACAAAGTGTGTGTAATAAATGCAGTTGAACCCTAGGGCAACTATCACCGAGTTTATTTAACACTATGAAGGTTAAATATACATTTTCACTCTTGTAGGGAATCGATCCCGTGACCTTTCGCAAAGTGTGTCTAATAAATACACCCTATTACAACAACAAAAATTTAGTCCAAGAAGGATAAACTCTCATTTTCAGCTCCTGTTTGGATTCGAACCAGTGTCCCTTGGCACTGCATACATATAGGTTTTGTCTTTCTCTTTATATATATAATATTTATTTTTAAATTGGGTACTATTCCAATGGATTTGTTTACAATACACACACACACATCATAAATGAAAGTGTATAGACTTATGTTTACTCTGGTTGAAACGTGAATTTAATAAATATCTAAAGTGGCGATTATAATTTTCTGCCTTTGTACAGGAAATGAACCCGGGACCAATGGTTTACTATACAGACACGCTATCGTAGACACTAAAGTGCTGCTTGATTATTTGATCGAGCACTTTGTAAAACGACAACTTTAATTTTTGGGTCTTTGAAGGGGAATTGAACCCGGGACCCTTTAAATCCTTTATTGGAACATGTACAAAATACCGGTCAGGGAAGTTATTTTAAAACTAAACCAGAATTTTCGTTTATGCCCGGGAATTGAACGAGGTACTCCCCCACTGGCTCAGTATGGGTTTTAAGCATATAAATCGTAAACCTCCCCTATAAATTCCTAAGTAATATTAAATACAACTTTAAATATCGTTTAATGTTAGAGACTATATTGTGTTGACATAATTAATACTGTAACCCTGAATTAGAGGAAGTGCACCCGCATTTTGCAAGAATGGAGAATGGAAAACCTAAATATACTCGAGGCTAATGAAGGAATCTATAATATTTATTTTTAAATTGGGTACTATTCCAATGGATTTGCTTACAATACACACACATCATAAATGAAAGTGTACAGGCTTATGTTTACTCTTGTTGAAACGTGAATTTAATAAATGTCTAAAGTGGCGATTATAGTTTTCTACCTTTGTACAGGAAATGAACCCGAGACCAATAGTTTACTATACAGACACGCTATCGTAGACACTAAAGTGCTGCTTGAATATTTGATCGAGCACTTTGTAAAACGACAATTTTAATTTTCTGTCTTTGAATGGGAAATAAACCTGGGACCAATAGTTTACTATACAGACAAGCTATCGTAGACACTAAAGTGCTGCTTGAATATTTGCTCGAGCACTTTGTAAAACGACAATTATAATTTTCTGTCTTTGAATGGGAAATGAACCCGGGACCCTTTAAATCCTTTATTGGAACATGTACAAAATACCGGTCAAGGTAGTTATTTCAAAAACTAAACGAGCATTTTCGCTTATGCCCGGGAATTGAACCAGGCACTCCCCCACTGGCTCAGCATGGTTTTTAAACGTATAAATCGTTCAGGTACTAAGACGTGTGGGGGTTATATTATGTAGGATTTTTTTTAATAATCGTTTAAAGTAGCAATATAATTTTCCCTGCTCTAACTGTAAACAAGCGCATTCTCTTGTACACTAAACGAACTAGTACAATCTCCTTGAAATGAGCAGCTGACAAGGGGTCGATCTAGTGACGATATAACGGTGCTTGCTAGAGCGAGAGAGAGATACATATATAGTACATTTTCAGGCTAGTGGCTACTTGTAGACTGTACTTACATATCAGCCGGTCGAGGGTGTTTAAATCTGTCCAAACAGAGGGGGGGTATTTACTTCGCCGTAGAGGGACGCAGGCGATAGGGGCGCAGGTGAGAGGATGCCTGGGGCTGGCCTGAGGACGTCAGTGACGTCATGCCTGGCACAGATCGGTGGGGGCACCTCCGGCGGGGTAGATGTCAGCATGCCCGTCGCTACGCTGCCCAGAAGGCCCTCATCCAAACCGTATGGATCCCAGTAGTCTGAAATTAAATAAATACATATTGATTACCATTTACGGAAAAAAAACACTGGCAAGTCTATCGTAGGCAGCTAATTACCCATGGACCAGTCACCATCCGCTCTGCAAATCCCGTCTTCTGTAAAGTGCAGCAACTGTTCCAGGCTATTGGGATTCACAGGTTGTGCCGCCACGCCAAGCGTCATGAGCTCATCATCTAACAAAGAAGAAGAGAATACCGCTGTACACCCTGACATGATAATCAAATTATAAACCATTAAAATATACAAAACGAATTAAACATACCAGAATTTATCCAGTTTTCCAGAGCGTCAAAACTCATCTTGATGTTTATGTGATCCAATTACAAATTTAAATGACCGAATGTAATTATTTGGGTTCTATTTATACCCATCTCAATGGGCTTGCCGACTGTAATGACCTAAATACTGTAATGTGTCTCTGCGCATGCGCAAACCGTATCAGGTCTTTGTAAATACCGTTATCTATCATACACCTTCTACCCTTCGCTGGGTATGAATGTGCCTTGTCGCCGCTCTGTTCATGAATGATGGAATATCGTATGTGTGTGTGTGTTAGAGAGAGAGAGTGCTGTCTTAGACCTGGGAGTAGTTTTTTCACTCTCCATTTAGGCATAAGCCAGTTCAAACTTCCCAATAGCGTAATTAGTATCTAAGCACATAATCAGAGCAGGTAGTAAGGCGCGGTGATAAATGTGTTTACCAGTGATTGAATCACGGTCTACCCGTATTCGACAGTCTAGACTATTTCTAGAGGGTTAGATTTGAACCCAGAACTTCCGTCTACGGGCAAACCAAACATGATCCTGAAACTTACGTCGCGCACTCCACGATTCAGATCTATTGAATAATTGCTCGATTATTACGCTAATGTGTTTGGTGGCAGGAAGAAGAAGCGTATCAGAAAAAAAACCAGCCTCAATATATCTGACAGGGATCAAAACCCGACTTCCTCCCATTTTTAGCAGTCTACTCTATTGCTAGAGTAGCGCCTTAAACCGTGTGGTCATTCTTTATGTTAAGAACTTGCTGCTACGTCCAATGCTAAGCTAAATACCTGTTTCATATTCGTTATGGATACAATTTAAATCCTAACAATTACCCAGCATTAGCCATTTTATTTATTTGTACTTAGTCCACTCTTGCATTGGACGAGAGACTTGTTAACATATTACTATTATCATTATCATTATTATTATTATTATTAGCACCGCGTCTTACTACCCGTTCGGGTTATACACACTTACGCTAATATGTAATGGTAGGGTGATTGTAAGATGAAATGAAGGACCTACAGTTTAACGTGGAATCCGAACCACGGTGGAGGCCTGGCATTCCTCACATTCACAATATGTCTTGTCAGAGCTGAAGGAAGGGTTTGGTAATCAGATAAATCTGTGCCGGGACCGAGGATTGAACCCCGGCCGCCAGCACAGAAGTCTGACACATTACCCCTAGACCACCAGCTCACCTTTGTTAACATAGAGCACTCCAATGTCAGAAGCTGTGCGGTGTTATCGCCTATTAAGGAGTAACTAATCGTTTCAGCCTGAAATCGTGCCGTTGATTCAACGTTTATATTTACAAATACCAAATAAATTTCAGATAATTCATGTATAATTTAAATATTATTAAATATATATTAGAACTAAACGGGTAGTAAGACGCGATGCTAGATATTATTATATTAGAAACTCACGTGTAGTTTACTTGTGTCAATATATAGAAAGGTTGATAGTGTATTTTGAAATATTTAACTACTTGACCTTCATAAGTCTTGTCAGAGGTGCCAATGGTAGTGTGTTTGGGGGACCTACAGTTTAACGCGGGATCCGAACCACGGTGGTCACGCGTAGTTTACTTGTGTCAATATATAGACCGCTTGATAGCGTATTTTGAAATATTTAATTGCTTGACTTTCATAAGTCTTGTCAGAGGTGCCAAAAGTAATGTGTTTGGGTGACTTACAGTTTAACGCTGGATCTGAACCACAATGGTCACGCATAGTTTACTTGCGTCAATATATAGAAAGCTTGGTAGCGTATTTTGAAATATTTAACTGCTTGACATTCATAAGTCTTGTCAGAGGTTGTTGAAACAGGATTAAAGTATGTCATAGACGACGTCCCCAGAATGTATCAAGCCTTGTAGTTATTGCAAAACTCTGTCGTGACGTCTGACACCAGACTGGAGGTGATTTTTCTAAACATGTTGAAACGGGAAAATAGAAGTGGGTGAAGATGTGATAAGACATGTTTTTCGAGAATAAAACACAACATAATAGACACATATTTATTTAATCAGGACTATACATTTTTATATTAATTTTTTCTACGATGAATTTTAGATGTGTTAGTTAGTAAATTGGGTTTAAGTTTACAATACAACTAGTAATAGTCTAAAACGATTACTTTTTATGCATAGTAGATATCACTGATCATTTCCTGGTTTTTGATGTATGTTTCCATCGTAGGCTGCTCGAGATTGATACCATCCTTGGTCTTTATTAGCATGCCACATGCATCCAAGATGAACCTGTCGATCAAATTGTTGCAATATCTGGTGACGAGCGTCGACCACATATCCCTCCGGTCAACGAAGACGCTGTTGAGGTCCCATACCTCGCACATGCTTTTCAGAGAGATTTCATGAATAGTTAAACTTATATTCTGAGGAGGGTGTGTTTTGTTGAAAAACTTTGATTACTATCTTGTAGTTGCACAGCTATTGCCACTCTTTGTGGCTAAATCACCCTACGATTTCCTCTGATTTTTCTAGCTGGATAGAGTTGTTCTTGACACTCGTGCCAACGATGTCTTGTTTGGCGTCAAAATCGTCCAGTGGAAACAGCATGTTGAAACTACTGGCTATAGCGAGTGGTTTTATCGGCTTTGCTTTGCACGTGCAAACATTTTTGGGTATTTGTTGGCTTTCCATTGTGTGCTTTAGGAGTTTTATCACCTCAATGGCTGCTAGCAAACTAACTAAGATGATGGGTGTCATGCTTTTGAGACGTTTTCTGTAGCCACCACCACTCGAGGGGGAATAAATAGTGCATGCTGATTTGACACAGCCTCTTGAAGGGGGACATATCTCATAACCTTGGTGTCGTATGTGTGCTTGGCAGAAGAGAATACGGTCAGGAAAATCTTATTTAGAATTTTTGAGCACGTTGGAAAAGGTAAATGAAATGGTAGTGACCGCAAACGTCTAAGGACATGTCTTGAAATTGTACCTTGCGATAAGACAAATTCTAATTTTTTTCGTTTATATGGCAAATAAGACTTCATACATTGTAAAACCCATAACTGTCAAAGTACTATCCAACGCCAATAAATATGGTGACCCAATGCACCTCAGTCTTGGTGTGTTGATCCGTGTTGGTGACGAGGGTGGTAAGAAGCGCTATTCCTGTTGGCAGTTGATAGGCATGGAAAACACACGGACGGGAAAGTGGAATACTAGGCTTGTTTTCAACATATGTTTTATAGTCTGAATACGCCTCTTCAATCAGATAGTCTCAAATTCCCCAAATGATGGTGGTCCGAACTGAAATTGTATATAGAATTATGTGCCACGCATGTGCAATAACTTTAAAGTAGATCAACACATCCAGAATTTGTTTTAGAGTGGCTTACTTTTACAGCCGTGTTCAATGTCCACAAAATAGGTCAACATATATTTTTTATAGCTACCTACTTTTACATCTGGGTTCAATGAACTGTCCTGTAATAGCATCCAAGTTACCTGAAAGTTGGTCACGATGTATCTTCATAAGGGTTGCAACATCAGACCGCGACCAGTGTTACGGCTTTATGGTGACGTCACCCGTAAATTAGTTTGTTACAACATGTCGTGATTAGTTCCCGCCAAATTGGCGACAGACGACACATCCAGCTTATCCGATCTGGAGTGTGACACACCAAAGGTTAATTACCTGTGGTGCAACTAGGGGAAATGATTGTGTTGTGGGGAAAGGGAAATATCACCTTTATTGAGGTGATCAGTCTGTATGAAGAAGCCCTCGTGTGAGGTTCCCTTAGAAGGCTTAGCCCACAGCACACATGAGTGTGTACTACATTAACTTGCATGGAAGCGTTATAAATAACAGTCAAGGAATTACCAAAGAATAACAGTATATATTTTATTTGTTATAAGAGAAATGGATGATACATGATAAAAATTACAAATTTGGTAATATCGCTTAAAGCAAGTTAAGTTGTGTAACGTTATTTGCCACCCTACCATGTATTTCCCTATATATCTATTTTTTTTGTAAATAGTTTCCAATTTATTTTGGTTTGAAATTATGCACTTTAAAGTTCGGCCGCAGCTTAACACGCTGTGTTGCCGGCCTGACAAATAATACTATTTACATCCATTCAAATATAAAAAGGACGGAAGGAAAAACGTCTAACATTGTTTTAAATAATTTAAATAAGGAATTTTGACCTAAGGAAGAACACTTACCTTTTATTAAACATATTAATTATCCTTTTAAGAAGTTTGTTGACTCTCCTTTATTTATTTTCAATGTCGGCCATGATTTATTTCAACCCATGCGCAGATCTGTCAAACAAGTGAGTGGCGGGTCTCACGATTGTAAAAGAGGTAAGAAAAGAAAAAAAAAGACGTGATTTAAGCAACTCCAAACTAGCGCGTATTTCAATTCTGACAGATAAAATAAACATTTAATTCTTTTAAGAAACATTGTTGATATTCATTGTTATATATTTCAATATTTATATTAAACTTGCATTTTAATTTATATTCATCTCTAGTCCATAGCCAAAATTGTATCTTTTGTTTTAATATATTAGTTTTCTCTTTGGACTTTAAAGAAAATATGACTTTTTTAAATTTGATTCTTAGAACACTTTCTGAAGAAGATTAGGGTCTTCTCGGTGTTATTTTAACATGGAGAAAAATCTGTGTAGTTCCTAACTAAATTTATTTTTAAAGTGGAAAAATGGCTTTAAAGATAAGTGTATGGGCAAGGACTAGAGATTGTTTATTCCGTTAAATTGTGGACGAGGGGAAATTAATAAAAGGAAACAGATTTCAGAAATTCATGCTGTTTCAAAATGGACGAATTCACTGGTGAGATCAAGCCAAATCTTCAACTTTAAATATATATTTTTCTCTTTTATCAAGAAACCAGGATTTATGTAAAAACTTTCAGAAAAAGACTAGATACATCCAGACTCTTTATCTATTCCATATAATTAATTAATATTTTATTTTATGTCTAATTTTATTGATTTTTTCCTTCTCTTTCCTCTACAATCCTTTTTTTGTCCTACTTAAAACTATAATTATATATTATATGAGTTCAGCCTATATTATCTTTCTTTTACTCTAGTATTATATGTTATAAATTACTAAATTCAACCATGTTCAGAAATTGTTATTTTAATTGATTAATTTTTGTTTAAGAATATATGTAATACCATGTATACTATTTATTTTATGTTGTCAGATTAGAATTATACGTATTCGGAATTCCAGAGTAAGATTGGGATGCGGTAACAAAAAGGGAAACAGTAATAAACCCACAAAAGTTTCAATAATTGTCTATTTTATATATTTTTATTGTAGTCTAAATTAGTACATTCTATTTCAACAATTCGTTTGATTTAAATGGTTCATGTTTTATTTTAAGTATGCTTTCAACTCCTGTAGATATTTACACTACGCCATTGTTGTAGGTAAGGTAGTGTAATTATTATTAACATTGTAATATCCGAAAAAAAAAGTTCTTGAACACACCCAGTGGTCTCGAATATTAAGAGTTATCGTGCTTCCGTCAAAGTTAGTCGAGGTAAAGTTTTTTATTATTATTTTCTCCTATATCCTAGGAGTGGCGCCCAACAAATACACAATTTTATTCATCTTGACGTTATGTAAACATATTTGGAAGACACTGAAACTATACTATATATATACATATATATTCACAGGTGATGATTTTGAAGTTAAACATAATATTTTATAAGATACCAAAATTACTATAAGGTCCCAAGTAAGATACTTTAATATAAACATAATCTCCAATCAATATGAAAACTGACTAGAGTTTAAAGGGAGACACTTTAGTATAAACATATTTCATCTTTATTATGAAAAGAGACTAAGGTTTAAGTGATAAACTTTAATTTAAATACATTATTCCATTTTTATGAAAATATACTAGACTTTAAAGAGAGAGATTTTAATATTAAATAAGGCATCCCCATAAATATACATCGGTTAGCCAATTGCCTATGGCCATAATAATTAGAAGACGTAAATATACGAAGTTTACTAGACAACCCAAAGATAAGGATATTAATATCGCATAATGGATTTACAATGATATATATATATATCCCAGAGCACATTAACGTAAAGACAATAATATCAATCGAACCCGCCAATAATGGAGTAAATACCCCAAGGCACAGTAATGACAAGAATTCCAAGATCATGTAATAAATTTATTATAACGTTTTCCTGCCTACTGAGCTAACGCTCTAACGGTGCAATAGGGCAGTGTTAAATACAATACAACATCAAGAGGATGTCTTACAACCTCAAATAATCTAGCACGCATCTTACATTAAATAGAGTCAGAGTCAAATTAAGTACCTCGTCTAGCAATGAATCCCATAGAGATAAACTCATACCAAAACCCATACAAATTTACGACGGCCATCATCCTTTTGTACCGCTTTAAGGTGGCTAAGGTAACCATAGTTACATACAAGTGAATGCTCCGTATATAATAAAAGATAAAAAAATGCAGTCAAAGTTAACATCCCTGAAATATATCCATTTGCTGATGATTAAACAAAAAGGCGGTAATAGTGTGACTTTAAGTTAGCCGAATGACGGCGAGAATAAAAAGAAAATTCACTCATGAGAAAAGATTTCGTTCCCCAAACAATTAAATAGAAATAAATCGTGGCTATAAATTAACCACGTCAAAACCCCAAAGAAAACCACCCTAAAGTTAAGAATTAAATTTTATAATTCAGAACCAATCATTTTGAAGAAATTTCCCCCATTCTTAAGCCGAAATATAATTTTGGATAGTATAATTAAGTCTAAGCTTAGTTCGGCGCTCTCACCTTAGTAAGCCAGTGATACAATGAGTGATGATACAAACGAACCACCACAATATATAGCAAATACGTAACCATAACATGCCCACAGAGAGAGGGAAAAGGGGGGGGAAAGGGAAGAAGGGAGGAGACACAACAGTGCTGGGAAGGATCACAGCGACTCCAGGAACTAGTAGAAATCGCTGGAAGCGTATAGACGGTGGACTTGAAGACTAACGGCGTGGAGTTGCCATCACATGTTCTTTCTGGGAGTGGCTTCCTTCATGAGCAGACAGTCGAATTATATCTGCATTTAGTCCGTAAAATAGTGTTTTAGGGAAAGGAGGTCATGGCACATGTGCTCCGGAGTTGGAGTTCACCATGGCAGAGGGTGAGTATTCTCCCATTTTTATCGAGATGGTTACTTGTAACTCGTTACAAGGGCCATACCCCAACCTTCAGAAAACCCACGGCCTACCCCCAAACAAACTCTCTCAAAATAAAATTACACATGCAATAAATTTGAAAATTATCCAATGCGCTAGAATACTTGTTTAAACATCCCGTAACTAATGCCCGCCACTACATGTCAAATCAGGAATATGAAATCAAAATATAATTGCGACATATTAGGGCTGTGATATACAGAAGTAAGGGAGGTGAAATTATTTCATAACACAGTTGGGAGAAGGACGTAATTCTGTTTTTTTAAACCATTGTTGTTATAAAGTTTTCACCGGAATCAGGATTGTGATACACCATATGGGAAATGATTGCACAATACCGAAGTAGCAGGGCGAAATTCTATCAAATTAATAGAGTTTTCATACTCTGAGACAACTACTCCTGTATGCACACCTATTTTAATAACTACAATTATTACTCTTTCTAAACACATCATATTTCCTTCCTTTAATAACAATCTATATTTATAATGAATGTGAAGATTAACTTTGGTTACGGATACATGCCATCTCCGGGTACATGTCTCAATTAAATTAAATATACTTGAAAAATGCCTAGATAGCTCAAGGTTATAATAAGGGCACGCTAAGCCATGGTTACTTGTTCGGTAAACGTGTTCAGGTGTCGTTTTAAAACTATATATAATTTAATAAAAATAACAACATATTATGTTAGTCTACCTAGGCCAACACCTCAGATAACTGGATATTATTGCTCTTGACTTCACCAGATTAGGCGATAGTTTGGCACACCTTACAGTACAGTATCACAAAACGGGGGCCACCTGGAGATATCCCATTGTGCTTGTTTGATTTTTTCCGCCGCAATTACTTTAAACTAAAATAAAGATATTCATTCAATTATTAAGTATTATTTTCTTTACATTTCAATCAAAAGTTCCATTGAATAATAACTTAGGGCACCCGGAATATATATATATGGCATTAAATGTAGCCTAAAACTGTTCTGTTCGTATTTTATCGATGTTGTTTATAAACCATTTCAAGCCAAACGTTTAAGAATTTGTTTAGTGAATACTGACTGTTACTAGCTTTGTAATCTACACAAATAGGGGGTGCAAATCATTTTACATACTTCATAATTTCAAAAATTGTCTAAAAATCTAAAAGCATTTTTGCTCATGTCAGTAGAAAGTAGACACTGATGTTTAAATATTCTGAATACTGATGTAATCATCAATAATGTAGTTGAGATTGCCTTGGGATTAAATTCACTTACAATAAAATTTAAATTCTTCATCTCATTACTTAAGCTATTTTGATACATAGCTTAATTTGTATTTATGGGTGTAAATTATTGGTCACTTGGAACCTACTAGTTTAACCTTGCCACAGAATAGGTTACAAACTCAATTTGTTTAATTTAATAATCGTGTATAGAATGGCAGTACACCGACTCTTACAATGACGTCACTGAAATGGATATCATGGAGGTTTCTGTAAAGACTGTTGTCTCGTCACTGACAACTAAGTCATTGGCCTCGCGCATCGATAACCAAGGCACTGAGTGACATTTTCTCTCCCATAAGCTTGCAGGTTGGGAGACTTCGCTCGGCAGGAAATAGTGAAGTCTAGTGTAAATCATACTATATGTGTGAATTGTTTCAGTTCTGGAGTTGATGGGCAAGGTTCTCTCTCAGAAAGAATGTCCTTGAAGGAACTTCTGGAGGAGGGATGTTCGATAGTGGATACCCCAGCCTCTCCTGGAGCATCTCTTTGGCTTATCCGGCACTTTATAGGTATAATACACATTCCATGGGACTTCTCTTCTCAGGTAGAACACAGTACCAGTGTTTTGGTTTATAATAAAAGTGAAAATATAATTCCTGGGGACTACAGAAGTAATTAAATTCCAACTAAACACCTTTTGTCCTCGAAATACCTGGGTAAATTAAGAATAGAGAAATCAATGTTTGTTCTTCTGCCAAAATGAGGACCTTAGTTAAAGCCCAGGAAAGTTCTATGCCTTTCTAAATACTCACGATGGTATTATCCACGTAGTGATACTACATACTTTCTCATTATGGGATTGCCCACGTAGGGAATTTCTAGTAGCAGTTTTGAGTTTTAAAGGGCCGTTTCAGTGCCAACGTGCCATTTTCAATACCTACTGTCGTAGTCATTTATAATAAAAAGAGTAAAATTGACCAAGCAGAAGTGCTTGAAATAGTGTAAGCTAGAAGATAAATTAGAAACGCAAATTTAAAGAAAATTCCTTCATTCTTTAATTTAAAGGAAATGCCCACAATCACGTTTTATAAGAACATAATATGTAATATAATTTAATGAATTCTGACATAAAACGCTTACTGATTTGGGTTGTCATCTTTTAAAATACTTTATAATTAATTTTTAATAAAATAAAATAATAAAATGATGCTATTCTACCCACAACTATAAGTGGAATTAAAGCTTTCACTCACCCGTGGACCAAATTTCAACTATTTTGAAGATATTCACCATATCGAAATATAATTTTTAATATAAAAACAAACTTAAAATTAACACATAATATTCCTTTTAAATGCCTAATTCTAGATACAAAATGAAGTGATACTGTTCCTTTGCAGGCCGATTGCCGGACCCTCTACTTAGGGGGGAGCATTGGAGGCAGTTGGCATCAGAATGCAGTGTTGCCATTCAGCACATGCACACCTCTGAGAGGACTGTGTGCCCCGTGCACAAGTTGATAGCTCGGTACGACCATTCATCTGCCAGATTGTTGCCATCAGTAGAGTTAGAGGAAACATCGGAGGTGGTTTTTTGGTATTCAGGAGGGAAAGTGTGAAATTGTTGTTAAGAGATCTATGAATGTTTGGTGAACATTTTTATTTAAAAAAGAGGGGTCCAGGGGCTTTTCTCTGGCAAATTTTTGAACAATGGGTGTCTCTAGAAACAATCTATTTGGTATATTCATGATAATTGTAGGCATTTTCTCATGGTTAAACTAATGATTTAGTATACAGTCCACAATAATCTTCTACACAATTATATAATTTAAATAAAAAAATCGCCTTTAAGTTATAGAAAGAGTAAAGCTAGAATTTGGGTGGGCATAAATGGCGTGTTATCAGGTACCGATAAAAGTTTGAGTTAGCACCATATACTCATGCACCCTCCTCTTTATGCACCCCTGTTGGTCTGTCTAGTCTAGCTAATTTAAGATGTGGTCAAGAGAATAGCTTAGATAGTTCTGTGGCAACACTTTGACGCGTTTAGATCCTGAGTCTGATTCCCATGGTGTCATTGTTTTAAATTAATCCTGGATTAGACTCTTCTGTCATGGTGTCATTTTTCAAAGTAAACCTAAAAATATATTTATAAACAGTAAATATTTTGTAACCGACTAATTATGTTAATCTTAATTTATTGTACCAGGAAAACTTTTCTTCACTAGTCAAGTAGTATATGTAGGAAAGAATTAAGAAGGTCCAAATATGCAGATCAAGTTTTATTTCTAAGTAACTTCTATAGTGTTAGTGTAGTAAGAACTAGAACCTGGATAGAAAAACTCAAATTAATACAATAGCCACGTGACCAGCGAGATGGACTATCCTTTCACCCATGAATATGTTTTAGATCGCTGAGCAGCATTTGCAAAGAGGAGTACCTGGTTCTCGAGGCTTTGTTCAATCTGGTCCACGATCTCTCTATGGATCGCAAGTCTGGACATCTCAACTGGGTGGCCATCAAGTCTCTAGTCCAGTACTTCACCTCCAGTCTCGTGACCAGACCTTTCATACCTGGCCTGACCACTGAGGTGGGTTCCTTCCTAGTCTTCATTGTGAGCTTTCACTAGACACCAGACCAGTAGTTTTTATTCATCACTCTTTTTCCTCAATTAATCATTTGCACTTTACATTTCAATTAATTAGTCTCTTCAAAATATTAAATCTCAACTAAAAAATTAGCATATAACCCAAATGTGTAGTAAGACGCAGGGTTAATAAAACAACTAAAATATGGCAGATTTAATAGCTTGTAAGCTTGAGATACAATTGGTAACAACCTTTTTCTTGAAAAATATTTCTAGGGAGACTGTCACTTTCATCCAATGATGCTGATAACGTGCTACTACTGGCCAGAAGTACGCCTCTGGTGCTATCATATAGATCACACTTCTATCACTTGCTCAATTTTACCTTCATCGACAACACCCCCTTCAAAAACAATCTGGGGTTTTCAATCGGAAATAAAGCAACAGAATCAAGAGAGAAAACCATGTCTGATATTAATCTTGATGTGATGTGTCTCGGGGACAGCTTTAAGTCGCATCATGAAAATGGTGTGGGTCAGTTAATGGGGTTGGTCAATAACTCTCCCCATATACTCCCCCACCAAACTCACACAATTTTGGAAGACATCCCTAAGATAGAGTGCTGTTGCAGCCAGGAGGGTCATAAAAATGACGGGTTATATGCTAGAAGAGAGGATCGGGAAGTGGAAACAAATATAAATCACGTGATAGAGAAGAGGACAAAGACTCAATGGACTCAATGTGGTGGAAGATATCTCGAAAAGGTACGAGATAGTGGCCTTGTTTACACGCTGGTTCACAAAAAGGTCGAGACACTTGTAAGGGACTGCTCCTCCCAGTACGAGGACAATGTTTCAGCATCAGAAGATGAAAGATTCCAGTCTAAAGATCTTCGAAAAACAATTTGTGATGATAGCAAACAACAAACTAATTCATTACGATTGGGATTATCCCACATGTTCTCAGTTGATCAACTGTACAAAAAATATAATTCAAATACAGATGGCAGTTTATATCCTGTTCAGAGAGTAAAAAACACTGATAACATTAATTTTCATTCAACTAAAACACTCGTCCACACAAACAAAGACTCCAAATCTCCAAACAGTGTCACACATTATGATCAGTCAGAACCGGAGATGTACTCTCCCTTTTCCGAAGACACTAAGTATTTTTCTTCGGAAAATCTTATTATAAATTCTCCCCACTCTGTGCCCACGTGTAATTCTGAAGGTAAACAGTTGTTTTGCGTTAATCAAGATCATTCAAGTAGGAAAGATAAATTGTTAATCAGTCCGGAAAAAGAAGACTTTGAGCTTAGAATCCAACAGAAAGCGACTAGAGAAATTGACACTTCAGGAAAGTCTGGAGGCATTCAGATCGTCGGTGACTTCATAGAGAGCACAGGAAGACTGGAAACTTCAAGAAAGCCTGAAGACGATAAGATGGTCGCCGAGTTCATAGAGAGCGCACGACGACTTGAAACGTTAAGAATGTCTAAAGACGATCGGACAGTCACCGATTTTATAGAAAGTGCACGACTACTTGAAACTTTGAGAAAGACTGAAGGCAATCAGACAGTCGCCGATTTTATTGAGCGCGCACGACAACTTGAAACTTCAAAAAAGCCTGAAGGCGATCAGACAATCGTCAATATTTTAGAGCGTGCACGAGTACTTGAAACTCCAAGAAAATCTGTAGGTGATCAGACAGTTACTAATTTCATAGAGAGCATTAAGTGCTCCTCAACTCCTAGCCAAGGTAAAATAACAGATGGTTTGAGCATACCATTTGATTGCAGTCAATTGACAACATTGGATGATGAAACATTGGGACAACGTGAAAATACTCGATTCAAATATGCTAATAAAAAATTTAGAAATCTTCTGTCATTAAGAAAGACCAAAAAACCAACAGAAAACGAAGATTTGGATCATAACATATTAACGGATAATAACTTAAAAGATGAAGGTGGAAAACATTTGGAATTATCTACAAAACTTGAAGATAAATTTTTCATGCAGAGCGAAAGAAAAAGCAGCCGTTTTCGTTTCATCAAAACGTTTAAAAGAAAATCACGTTATTTTCCCAAACATTACAAACAGTGGAATACACTGCAAGTATCGCCTAATTTACTAGATTCCGATTTGGACTGTAAGAATCGATGGGGCAGAGGGTGCACCCGTCTGGGACCTCTTACAAGCGTATTTGGAAGTTTAATTAACTTCTGGGAACACACAAGAGGGCATAGTTTTTGCCATGAAGCTAAAGATGTTACCGTGGAAGACCTTATTGATCTGAAGGATGAAAGTTGCAATATTTTAAATGAAGGAGGAGGTTCATTAAAGACTAAAGATTAATAGTTAAAAGTAGTAACAAATGCAAGCAATTCTTTACAAAGTGTAGAGTAAAGTCTGTAGACAAAATATTGGAAGAAGGTATTACTTATGTGTAAACTAAACCAACTGTTAATTTTCTTGAAGTTTAATATACAGCTATGAATGGTTCTATAGTCTGTGTGGAGAAACAATATGCAAATTTTGCAATTTGAGTTTTTTGTGTTTTATATTTTATTGTTTGTGGATTTGGTTAGAGCAGATTTTTATTCTTGTTTGAAACTACCTTACATATTAACTTTTCCCCCTAGCCATGATATGAAAAGATTGGCATAAATTAATCTATGCAAACATTTATGTAATATAATTAAGTAGTTTGAATTATAAAGCATATGTATATGTATATAAAGCATGTATAATTTGCGCATATATCAAAAACAATCTTTGCAAATCAGGCGTTACCTGCCACTACGTAAAAAAAAAGTTGCCAAAGCGCAGTAAAAATTAAATTGTCACAAAATAGAGCTAATGACTACATCCAAGTGGGAATTCTCAATTGTATTATTTATAACAATTAATTACGTTCTCTAACAGTCAAGACAGTAAGCACTAACAATTAATAGGCACGTATTTCCTTGCTTCAAACATTTATCAAGTCCAAAGTGTCATCTTAAAAATAATGTCTCCCTCGTATAATATGCATGAGCCTTAGGATTCTGAGATAAAGATGTGCATGGTACTTTTATTTTCACTGTAGCAACCTTATTAAATTGAACTGTGGTAATATTGAAGTTAATCTTTCTCACCCGAAAAACTAAATTTCAAGCATTCAAAGCCTGATACCTTATGTAGACTGTTTATTGAGTTAAGGGTCCTGGCTTAGATTCCCAGCATGGTCTAACGATGATCGTAGGACAAACTGGGTCGTCCCCTATCTCGATGATGATGATGATGATGATGATGAAGAGGAAGAGACTTGGTGTTGTATTTTTATAGAGTTAGTTAGTAAGTTGTGTTTTTATAATATCATCAGTTGGCCTGAAATGTACATGTTAGATATTCCGCTAAATAATAAAAACAATATTTAAAGTAACGTTTTAAAATTATTTATATTAGTGCATTCCTTACCAAGGTTGTTAACATCTTAATGTAAGGAGAAAATATTATAAAACAACTTTAAAGAAATGTACTCCCATTCATGGGGGAGAGGGGAAGATAGTAAAACCATTTTGATAATTAACATCTCTGATACCACCACCCCTCCCTTCCACTGAGATCCGATCCCCAACCAACCTGCTCTCACCAACAAGCCAGAAAAGAAGATACTGACATCTCAGTAGTTGGGGTGGCGTTTGGTAACCCGACTTCCGACAACGGGTCAAAATACTTTCTTCCCGGTGACGTAATCATCACGTTTTATGTCGCAACATTAGCCCCCGCCCCCGGGGTTTCCCCTGGTGACAGGTGCCATTATATTTCCATCTGACCTTAATTTCCCCTTTGGTTATTTCCATGACGACATGGGGTTAGCGACCTGTTGCCCTCCTTAAATGTCGCAAATGTTTATTTCTGGTTATCTATGTGGCAATGGGTTTTCCCTGATTACTGGCGCCATTTTGGCGGCTGGACGTATTGTACTGTCTCCCTTAATTAAGCACGCTCTCCTCTCTTCTTTAGTGTGTGGTGAAAGGGGAACAAGGAATTGATATCCA
>CABFOW010000540.1:202568-213354 GCA_902141385.1 Timema californicum | reverse complement strand
TGAGAAGATCAGGTGGACAGACAGGGGGACAAATGAAGAGTGGGTGAGAAGATCAGGTGGACAGACAGGGAGACAAATGAAGAGTGGGTGAGAAGATCAGGTGGACAGACAGGGAGACAAATGAAGAGAGGGTGAGAAGAGAACCATTTTGGATGTGATTCTTCGGTGTAAATCAGACTGGATCGGACATATCCTTAGGAGGAACTGTCTTCTGTATAACGTCATAGAAGGAAAGGTTGAGGGAAAGAGGAGCTTAGGAAGGAGGAAGATTAAAATATTGGATGACTTGAAGGAAAGAAGAACATTCTGGTAGCTGAAGAAGGAGGCAGAGGACAGGGTGCATTGGAGGTCTAAGTTTAGTGACTAAAGGAATGGACCTGTCGTAAGACAGAACATCTGATAGCAACACTACTCACCAGACCGTGTAGGTCGACTACGGAGAGCGCAACGAATGAGGCGGTCACCCAGGCGGTAGCTCCTAGTCTCACGTGACGTAGTTCTACCCCGGTCTCCACCAGGTAGACTAGTCTCAGGGCTTTACCAGCCCCGCACAACAACCAGAGTGCGCCAGTAACTGACAGGAACCCAGCACGACCCTGTGATAACAAGACATACTATAGTAGTGCGAGACTGTAACCATCCCAGTCTCAAATATATTTACAGGTGTACCGTGTCATGCGGTAATCACTTTTTCATTGGGCAGGAAACACTAAAACAATGATAAGAAGTTAATATGAACATGTGTCCCATTTGACCTTGTTTCCTAGTTATTGTCATGTTTATACACCAGTTATGTGAACCTGATTGACACTGCAGAACCCCCTATTTACACTTGATACTATCGATAACATTTAATATAATGAGTTCTTTTTTATTTAATTCTTTCTTTATTTTTGTAGTACAATATTTATATATATATATTCCTTAAGCTTAATGTCAGTACTTCAGTAGCCATACCTCAGTTCATGAAAAATAAACAAAAATCTTTGTATGGAACTGTGCGCTTCACAGTGCCAGCGACGTGGTGTTTGACTGTTGTGCGCATGCGCACATAGGAGTGGAGTGGGGAGGAAGGCGGGACTGCTAGGTAGAAAGAGCACTGTTGCTCTCGCAGTGCCGGCTCTGGTGTGGTGGTGGAAGGAAGTTTTTTTTACCCAGTGTGTGTTGTGCTTAAAACCGTGTACCATATTCTTGAATGTGGTAAAGTGTAGAAGAGTGTAGGGTTAGATTATTATTCTGCTTCCAGATATTATATTTGATTCTATTTTTTCGGTTCTTTTATTTAACAGAAAGACTAAATGCGTTTGCAGTACTTTCAATGGAGAAAAATTTCCTCAATTGTCATCCAGAGATCAAGGAGAAAATTATTGGACATTTGTGCAAATTAAAACAAGAAGAATGGATTTCATTTTTAAATGAATAGATCAAGCTTGAACTGTAACAATTTAAGTTAAAGTAAGTAAAAAAGTTTGGTTTTTTTGCTAAGATTTTATTAAATTCCTGAATAAATTTTCTTTTTATACACGTTAAAAAAAATCTGGAGCAGCACCCCCACTAATTTTAGCCACTGTAGGAAGTGTTTAAAATGATCACCTTCGGCCTGATGCATTCGTCGTGTCGTAGAACGCCGCATTCTTTCAAAACCTTCAGGTGTTTGTCGAATTAATTGGCTGCCATCTTGTATATGTTGAAGGATTTAAATGCTGGAAATGGGGCCTGAATAAACAATTGGTTTAAAGTGGCCCCACAAATAACAATCTAATGGTTTTAAGTCCAAGGACCGCGCAGCTGAGCCAATAGTTCCTGCACGAACTATTCATTTGTTAGGAATTCGTTCGTTCAATAAATTTCTGGTTACTCGATTTAAATGAGACGGAATGGTATACAAATAGTTTAGTGGAATAGTTTGGCTGTAACTCGGAAACAATGACTAATGGGATGTATATTTATGTTAACTTGTTTTGATTGTTTTTATATCTCATGTCCACATTATGTCAAATAGAACATCATATTCCACCAAAGAGCATAAATTAACAATTGTTACAAAAACATTGATACGAAAAAATAAATGCCCGTTCACCAAAGAACATAACGTAAATAATATACACTGTTACTTACTCTATGGTATATGGAACTAGGAACAGTGTTACAGAGAAGCTAAGAAAAGAGAAACATCTTTGTCCACCAAAGAGAATAAGAATCAAATTAACTTTCAAAGACCTGAATTTAAAAAGTATTTTGCTTATAGCTCAGAAATTATTGATTATATAAAAAAAGATTTCAAATAAAAGATTTTTAACTTTAATAGTACTACAACTTTACAATAATAAGCTATTTCGTATCTCAAATAGTTGTGGATAAATGATGAAAATTGGAAAGTTTCACCCATGTAAAATACCTTTAAAATCATTTTCATGAGAAAATGATAGTCATCCTCTTGTTTATAGTAATAAACAATGTCTATATATAAAAGGTAATCAAAATTGTTAGAGCCGATTTCGATAAAATCGACCTTTTTTTCCCCTCTTTTCGCCATTAATTTTAGGGCTAGTTATCAAATTTCTTAATAAAAAAATCAACCTTTTAGGTGACCTTATAACCCTTGATACAGTAGCCCCGTGGCTTCTTTGGTGCTGACTGACAGCTCACAGCTGACTTCTGACAGTCAACATTTAGGTATATACCTAAATTTTGACTGTCAGAAGTGACAGCTGCTAAACACATGTTTTTGCAGATCATATGGTTCGGCGTAGGGATACATAATTTAGTCTGGTAACTTTTCAAAGCCATCAGCTGTCAGCTGTGAGCTGTCAGTCAGCACCAAAGAAGTCTTGGGGCTACTGTACTAAGTTTTAGATCGATTGGTGAAATGTTTTCGACTCTAGTCCAAGTAACAGGCAGACAGACAGACAGACAGACAGAAAAAGGGTACCTATTTTTAAAAAAAACTTTTTCTGGTTCAGTGGCTTATGAAACATCAATATCCATAAAAATCTTGAATTCGATTTTCTTGATGATCACAATACTTCCTTTCTCCAAGAGATTTCAAGAAAATAAAAAATTATATATAATATGCTATTTTTGAAGGTGTTATAACGGCACATGACTTACAAACAAACTTAAATCAACAAAATATACGACAGTCTAGTCCCCAAGGTCGTCAATTATTTATCGCCAGAAAAAAGGAGAAACACCAATTGACTCTCGGTAAAAGTTTTTCGATCGTTACGGGAATCGAACCTGGGAACAAGAGTACACATCCCTACATTTTGGGTGACATAGATCTGAACATTTAGACTGTTGGTATAGTCTGACCACCGTAAGAATAACCTATAATAGAATTATACAAGATCAAATTACCAGGAACGTTACTAATACAACACACACTTCGGTGGTCCCATGGTCTAAGACGCTACTCTCACTGTAAACTAGACTGTCAAAGACGGGGAGATCGGAGTTCAATCCTTGCTGGGTGTACAGAGAATGTTTTCTCCCTCTCATTCACAAAAATGCGGGTGCACTTCTCCCCTATCCGCGATAAGAGGGGGGCTGCGGAAGGCAAAAGTAAAACAAAAATACAGTTTTTCTTACGTCAGTCTCGATGACCCTGACTAGGGCCAGCGCCACGCACCAGCCGGCCAGGGACAAGGTAGGGACGACGATCAGCAAGGGACGCTGTTGATCCTGCAGGTACTGTAAGGCACCGTCCGCCATCTCCGTCAGGTGCGCCAGCAGTAGCACCAAGAACAGCAGGGACCTGGTGCAGTGTCTGGGCAGCAGGGATCCACACCTAGGGACAGGGACAAGGCACGCGTCTCACCAGGGAAGATTCATTCTTCACCGAGGATGAATCTTCTATTATTATTATTATTATTATTATTATTATTATTATTATTATTATCATCATCATCATCACGTCTTACTACCCGTTCGGGTTATACGCACTTACGCTAATGTGTAATGGTAAGGTGATTGTGAGATGAAATGGAGGACCTACAGTTTAACGTGGAATCCGAACCACGGTGGAGGCCTGGCATTCCCACACATTCACAAGATGTCTCGTCAGAGGTGAAGGAAGGGTTTGGTAATCAGATAAATCTGTGCCGGGACCGAGGATTGAACCCGGACCCTAGCACAGAAGTCCGACACCTTACCCCTAGACCACCAGGTCGTATACTAATCTTTTAGAATACTCGAGATTCAATTAAAAAAATGTGATATTTAACTTGCAATTTATGACCCGACTGATTATATCAGCACACGACTTATAAAACAAACTTAAATCTAAAACAGACACAGCATCCAACCCCCCGGACATTATGCCGGGACCACGATCAACTTAACGTTCACTTGCAGTTCTCTTAACTTGATGTAGATGACCTGGTGGTCCAGGGGTAAGGTGTTGGACTTCTGTGCTGGGGGTCCGGGGTTCAATCCTCGGTTCCGGCACAGATTTATCTGATCACCAAACCCTTCCTTCACCTCTGACAAGACATCTTGTGAATGTGTCTAATGCCAGGCCTCCCACCGTGGTTCGGATCCCACGTTAAACTGTGGGTCCTTCATTTCATCTCACAATCACCCTACCATTACACATTAGCGTAAGTGCGTATAACCCGAACGGGTAGTAAGACGCGGTGCTAATAATAGTGACTTGATGTCCTGGGAAATATTTCACGTTGCGTGAACGTTACATGAAGGGTATCACGTGATCTAGCCAGCCAATCATCATGCGAGTGGAGTCAACAGGGTTATTTAGTAATTCATTTGTTGGTTTTATGGTCAAGGTCTACTATTTAGCTTTAATTCCAGCTAACGGTTAACTTAACTTAAGAAAACAAATGTATGATCACGATTCACGTAACTTAACGTAAACAACTCGAGCCAAACATCAGCATTCTCGAGTATGATCTGTGATTTGTACTAGTTGTAAAGTGATGGTCTGTGAATGTTTACAATCTTTAATCGATATAATAAATATCTAGTACAAAACTTTTTTGATAAATTTAGTTCTCTATTTTAGTTTAATTATTTAGTTTCAATGTCTGATCACTAGAACTTATGCTAAAGACCTTGATCTTAAAACCAATAAATTAATTACTAAATAGTTCTGTTAACATCACTCGTATGAGGATTGGCTGGCTAGATCACGTGATACCCTTCAAGTAACGTTCATTTAAAGTAAAAGACCTCACAGGACATATTTTATGTTAAGTTAACTGCAAGTCAACGTTAAGTTAACTGCATCGTGATCGCTTCCATTTAAACACTCGAAGAGATCCTTTACGCAATGGTGTCTCGTGTTTAGGCACTGCGGAACTGCAGCACCCCCTATTTCCACTTGATATTATCGATAACATTTAATATAATGAGACATTTTTCCTTTAATTTCTTTATTTATTTTTGTAGTACAATATATATTCCTTAAGCTTAATGTCAGTATTTCAGTAGCCATCCCCCAGTTTATGAAAAACATACAAACATATTTGTATGGAACTGTGCGTTTCACAGTGCCAATGACGTGGTGTTTGACAGCTGTGCGCATGCGCACATATGAGAGACGTGGGGAGGAAGGCGAGACTGCCAGGTAGAGAGAGCACTGTTGCTCTCGCAGTGCCGACTCTGGCGTGATGAGGGAAGGAGGGTTTTTTTTACTCAACGTGTGTTGTGCTTAAAAACCGTGTACCATATTCTTGAATGTGATAAAGTGTAGAAGAGTGTAGAATTAGATTATTATTCTGCTTCCAGCTATTCTATTTGATTTTTTTTTCCGGTTCTTTTATTTAACAGAAAGACTAAATGCGCTTGCAGTACTTTCAATGGAGAAAAATTTCCTCAATTGTCATCCAGAGATCAAGGAGAATATTATTGAACTTTTTGCTCAATTTAAAACAAGAAGAATGGATTTCATTTTTAAATAAATATATCAAGCTTGAACTGTAACAATTTAAGTTACAGTAAGAAAAAAATGTTTTTGTTAAGATTTTATCTATTTCTTGAATATATTTTCTTTTTATACATGTTTTTCTTCCTTTTACACAATTTTAAAACAAAGGCTAAAAATTTTCTGGAGCAGCACCCCCACTAATTTTAGCTACGAGCCGCCACTGCCTTTACGTTAAGTTAACTTTAAGTTAACGTTTAGTTGATCGTGATCTGGCATAAGTGAACGCTATGTCTAGTTAAAGTTAAGTAGAGCCTGAAGTTAGTTAATCAATGTGAAAGAGGGAAAACTCACATTTAACCAATGATTATTTTCTCGGACTTGCCGAAAATCGAGCCCGGGACCCTTATCTCAAAAGGCGGACACGATACCGAGTATGCTAAGGTGTCGGATGAAATAAATTTTAAATCTGATTTTATCTATAGTATAGAGAAAGTGTTGTAATCGCGAACATTTTCTACCTCACTATACCTTATCGCCCCGTCTTAATACCTGTTCAGGATATAAAATGTTATGATAATTACTCTAGCAAGATAAAGATGAGGAAGGAAGCATTCTAGAAGTAATCTACCAGCATTTGCGTGGAAGGATAGTGGGAAACCATCCATTAAAAACCTCCCTCAGTACACCCGGCCGGGATTCGAACCAAGATCTACCCGTCATCACCAGGCCAGTCAGCCACTTCGGTGGCCGCGTGATCTAAGAGACGTTACTCTCGCAGTAGATTAGACTGCCGATGAAGAGGATATCGAAGTTCGTATCTCGTTCGGGTGTACTGAGATTTTTTTTTTGCTAGAACAATTTTTTACTCTCCATTCAATAAAATGCGGGTACACTTCTTCTAAATATAGCCTTTATAAACCCTAAAACCATTAGCGTTATTAGTACTTAAGCGTATAACCCAAACGGGTAGTAAGACGCGGTTCTATAAAAAAAAATATGGATTTCAATGTTGTATGTGTCCTCGAACTAAAAAAAGTGGCTCTTACAATTCTGTCTGTCTGTCTGTCTGTCTGTCTGTACACGAGGTTAAAGAGTTAACCCAAATTATTGTTTGGTAACCCATGAGAGTCCGTTGACTTTTTTTTAGCGTATGAAAAACTAAAATCCGTCTGTTATTATTAACTCGGTCAAACGCATGTACAGGAATCAATTAATCAACATAACATGTCGACCGCAAATGTCACCACGGACTATTCCCGAGTTTTGTTGACCGTCAAATGGGGACGGGAAAACATTCCACGTCTGACTGATTGATGGTGATATATATCGGGTTAAAGTACTCGCCATCAGGACCAGATGTTCGTCGGTTCAAACCCAGCCGAGGTCGACGGATTTTTTTTTTCTTGAGCGATAATTATTATTATTAGCACCGCGTCTTACTACCCGTTCGGGTTATACGCACTTACGCTAATGTGTAATGGTAGGGTGATTGTGAGATGAAATTGAGGACCTAGAGTTTAACGTGGGATCCGAACCACGGTGGAGGCCTGGTATTCCCCACATTCACAAGATGTCTTGTCATAGGTGAAGGAAGGGTCTGGTAATCAGATAAATCTGTGCCGGGACCGAGGATTGAACCCCGGACCACCAGCACAGAAGTCTGACACCTTACCCCTAGACCACCAGGTCACCGTTGAGCGATAAAAAAAATCCGTAGCACGACTTCCTTATGAGGGAAAGTAAAGCCGTCGATCTTATGTCGATTGGGGTACGTAGAAGAATCCTAGAAGGTGTGAGAAAATACCTCTCCAGTAAAAAAAAATTGGTAGGCTCTTTCGCTCTCACACATAGAAATTTTGTTAGGAAGACAACGGGTAACCACCACACTTTTCTAACTCTTCTAATACATGTGATTTACACCAGATGGTGCAGGTAGCACTAATCAGTTAGATAATATTATAACACCCACTTCGATGGTCACATGGTGTAGGTCGCTACTCTCACAGTAAACTAGACTGCCAATGAGTGGGAGATTGAGGTTCGAATCTCGGTCGGGTGTATTGAGGGTGGTTGTTCTAAAATGTGATTTTTTTCATTCTCCCTTCACGCTAATGCGGATACACTTCCAATAAAAATTAACCTTTCTAATCCCTAGAACCATTAGTGTAATTATTAAATAAGCGTATAAACCGAATGGTTGGTAAGACGTAGTATGGAAGAAATAAAAATTAAACCGTTTCAGTGGTAGAATGGTCTAAGGCGTCACTTTCTTGTTGGGCTAGCTTCTGAAGACGGGGAGATCGGGGTTTGAAATAATAATTAAAAAACGCTGGGGAGAATGGAATTAGGTAGGTAAAACTTTAAAGGAATGTACCCGAATTTTCGTCGAGAGGTTGATAAACAATTTAGAGAACACTATCTTCAACACATACAAACGATATTCGAAACGCTATCTCCCTATCAACCGGTAATCCAGTATATGAAGTGCTTGACGCCCCACGCCGCGTGACCACATTTATTTGAGATATTCAACGTGCACCTTCCGAACCGATTGATTATATCAGCACACGACTTATCAACTAATATCTAAAACAGACACAACATCCAGCCCCACAGACCTTTAATTCTTCACTGTGAAAGGGTAAACCCACATTTCACAAATGATACATTTTCGTATATCTCGGTAATTGAACCCGGGACCCTTACCTCAGTGGACAGACACGATACCGACTGAGCTAAGGTGTCGGACGATGCGGGTTCTCAAGTTGTTGGGACTCGAGCCACGTAGTACAGCCAAGGTCAAATAGGACATTCAAAGTACCAGACATGCAAGTACAGGTAGCAACAGGTGCACACCACATACTATGTTGGCACGGAGCCGATAGAGTAGGTCCACATATGTCATTTTATTCCCGAGTATCGGTGAATTAAGGGGCGTGTTTTTACAGGTTTTATAGCATAACTCCCCGGTCCCGGCATAGATTTATCTGACTACCAAACCCTTCCTTCACCTCTAACAAGACATCTTGTGAATGTGGGGAATGCAAGGCCTCCACCGTGGTTCGGATTCCACGTTAAACTGTAGGTCCTCCATTTCATCTCACAATCACCCTACCATTACACATGAGCGTAAGTGCGTATAACCCGAACGGGTAGTAAGACGCGGTGCTAATAATAATAATAATAATATAGCATAACCTTATTTATTTACCCAACATAAATAAAATATTCTTCCAGTACAAACATATTATTATTAGCACCACGCCTTACTACCTGTTCGGGTTATACGCACTTACGCTAATGTGTAATGGTAGGGTGATTGTGAGATGAAATGGAGGAACTACAGTTTAACATGGAATCCGAACCACGGTGGAGGCCTTGCATTCCCCACAATCACAAGATGTCTTGTTAGAGGTGAAGGAAGGGTTTGGTAATCAGATAAATCTGTGCCGGGACCGAGGATTGAACCTCGGATACCCCATCACAGAAGTCTGACACCTTACCCCTAGACCACCAGGTCACCTGGTATCAACATAGAGCTTAATTTTCCTTCACATGTTGATAGAAGCATTTGTTGAATATCTGTCAAGGTATTTAATGACAACTTTTATTTATTCATTTAAAAAGTTTGTAATCTAATACCGCTATTCTCAGGAAAGATATTCAACAAATGTTTCTATCAATATGTGAAGAAAATTAAACTTTTCGTTTTTAACAACAAATACAAAAAAAGTTTTGATATAAAACTGCAGAAATATTGCCTTTAACTCTAATTCGCTACACTGGTTTAATTTGTGTAACTGCTTTGCAGTGTATCAGAAACGCCCAAGTTAAGAGCATCAAAAATGCACCATTGTTTGTAGCCTCTGAGAACCATATGGCAACACCTAACTTAGCCTAACCTATCAAAGAGTAAGGGAACTTTTGCTTGTAGTTGTTTTTATCACCACGTCTTACTACCCGTTCGGGTTATACGCTTTAAGTACTAATTACGCTAATGGATTAGGAATGGGGAAGGTTGAAATAGAGGAAATGAACCCGAATTTGCGTGGAGGGAGAGTGGAAAACCATTTAGGAAAAAAAACCTCAGTACACCCGACCTATATTCAAACCTCAATCTCCCCGTCATCGGCAGTCTAGTCTACTGCGAGAGTAACGCCTTAAACCACGCGGCCACCAAAGTGTGTATATCCCGTGTTAAGCTCGGTGTAGATATATACAATACATATATATACCTGATGTGTTGCGTACACCTGATGTAGATAATGGCGGACAGACAGACGTTGATGACGCAGGCGGAGCACGCGGCGCTGATGATGTCAGCTTGACAGATGCTGTCAATTGACAGCTCCCCTGAGGTATTGAGGCACAGGAGGTCCATGGCGCTACTAGTGAGGCTCTTGAGTTAGAATAAAACTAAACACATTATGTCTAGGAATACTTGTTCTCTTAGCTTCTTTGATTTGCTCTATTTAACTCGAGAAATGTTGCTTCACAAAGATTCTTAGACATCTCTCCTAAGATCAAAGAATGGAGCTTCATAAAGCTTCATCGGCTGTTCTATTAAGCTTAAAGAATCGAGCTTAATAAAGTTTCTTCGTGTGTTCTTTTAAACTTGAAGAATGGTGCTTCAGAAAGCTTCCTTGTCTTCTTTATTAAATTCGAGGAATGGGGCTTCAAGAAGCTGTTTCGTTCAAGCTCTGTCCGGGCAAATGAGCTTCTAAAGTTTCTTCGTTCAAGCTCAAAACTATCACGTGCTCTTGTAAGCTTTTCAGTCAAAGTTATGCTTTGGGGCAGTAACTGTTGCATCTATCCAAGCTCAAGGCAAACACACTATGCTTTTCGAACTATATGTAATAGTTCATAAACCGTATATATATATATATATATATATATATA
>CABFOW010000540.1:174487-193171 GCA_902141385.1 Timema californicum | reverse complement strand
CCCCCCCCCCCCTACTCAGCCTATCCGCCCCAAACGGGCGACAAAAGAGGGTAACATATTAGAGGTTATTTTACGAGCTATCACCCCATCAACTAAGTGTGACTTATTTATTAATCGGCCCGCCAAGACATATCACATACCGTATGGAAGACAATAGACTTGTTTTGTATTATTACTTAGTTATAAATCTTACACAGCAGACTAGCTGTAATATAAACTATCTCTATATTTACATAAAATATGGACAAAATGTTTTACATCTAGTATGATAGTGGGGGGAAAAAAAACCAAGTCTACAAATCTAAACTAAGTAGAATTCCATTTGTTTTCGCTTCATTTCATACACGGGTACACAAAATTAAATCCACATTCATTGATGCTCTTTTTCATCATATCATTCCATACTTGTCTTTAATATTAAGAGTGTGCGAAGATACACCTTCGATTAAAGAGTAAAATATTTCAGATCTGACAATTATTTCAAGTTAAAACCCACATTTGTGTTTTTGTTTTTTTAATTTCTGCTATTATTTCCATCACAAATTAATGTTAGTTTAAAAAAAAAAAATCTGAAATAATAATTACACTTAAACCCCTGCCAATATGAACTGATTAAGACCGGGGCCTTTTTGGATTATC
This sequence comes from Timema californicum, assembly GCA_902141385.1. Taxonomy (NCBI): domain Eukaryota; kingdom Metazoa; phylum Arthropoda; class Insecta; order Phasmatodea; family Timematidae; genus Timema; species Timema californicum. The sequence goes on along the minus strand of CABFOW010000540.1, from coordinate 192,532 downwards.
CGAACAAAAATATTATAACTAGAAATTAAACTAACAATAATTATAAAGTAATAAACTAACAATTACAGTTTATTGTAACTATAGGTCCCACACGACTTGTTTGGTGCTGACTGACAGCTTTGAAAAGTTACCAGACCAAATTATGTATCCCTACGCCGATACATATGATCTTCAAAAACATGTGTTTAGCAGCTGTCACTTCTGACAGTCAAAATTTAGGTACATACCTAAATGTTGACTGTCAGAAGTCATCTGTGAGATGTCGGTCAACACCAAAGAAGCCACGGGGCTACTATAGAGACATGGCATAATATACTGTTGTTCAATGATCAGCTAGTATTGTCCCGTGCTTCGGTGATTAAAGGTCAGTTGATGCCTTTGCATCGTGTGAAAAATTAATAAAAAACTCTATTTTTAATAAAATTTTACTTATTAAAAAAATCAGTTTGGAATATTCGAAATTTCGAGCTTACGAGGTTCAGATTGGTGGGGGTCTAGTATATATTATATTTCGAGATAGTAACTTAATTTATCATTTTAAGATGAAATATATTAATTAGGTTTGAAATATAGCTTCACTATGTAAATTATATTTAATACCTAACTTTACATTAATTATGAAAGATATAATATTTTTATCCAACATTAAAAATTTTTTAAAAAATATTCAAACTTTAATTCGACTTCGGGAATATCTCGTATTTTTTCAATTTGACTTTGTTTCGAATTAAAAAAAGTGCACTTCCCACACCCCTATTTAATTTGCATGTAACATTTTGATTTTATGACTAACATAGTGATACTTAAATATATTTTAATAATTCTTCCAATATTGAAGTGATGACAACAACAAAAATCGCCATTTAATGACAGTCATCCCAATAGTATAATTTTTACGCTTGTAGAATACTTTGATAAACTTTATCATTATTTTAACAACATAACATTTATAAATATTTTTTAATGTTTGTAAAAATAGAATATAAAATGTCTTCACAGTATACTACTGTTATTTGAATATGCATGCAAATTATAATCATGCATTCTTACATATAATTCATTCACGGTAGAAATTACTCTCTGAAAGGTCTTTTTTCCTTACCAATATCCTACTATATAATAGATTTCTGGTAGGGAAAAAGGCCTTTCAGAAAACAATTCCTACCGTGAACAGACTTTAGGACATCTTGACAATTGCCCACTATTTCATTATTTCGATTTTAATCACCATCCTTGTTTGCACTAGAAACTGTTTTCTTGTATATGTCACTAACGTATTTCACATTGTAAAAAAAATTATCAAAGGTTGGTTGGATTTATTATTGATTAACAATAAAAAAACAAAAAACCAATTATGATAGTTTTTAAATTTAAATAAAAACATGGTGATCTTTACTCCAATAGCTAATCAATTCATAAAATTACTTGTAAAAAAAACTATGACACACTGAATAAAACTAAAGATTTGCGAGTAAATAAAATATTTACATCCAGGTATGAATTAGCCGAGATAAAGGTAATAAGCCCAAAATTATAAAACTGTGTTTCAATGTACATGTGAGACCTGTTTTACTGAAAGACAGGATAAAGGAAGATATCACATTTGTGCATCGTAATCTAAAGGATTTTTTTTTCTTCTTTCTCAATTTTAACTCGTTAGTTGTTTTTTTTAGATCAATTTTCCATGCATTCAAAAATCGAGATCAAGTGAAAAATTCACACAATAAGTTAAGTTGCAGTACAGAAATTTGCCTAGTTTTCCATTTTTTTTTTACAGAAATTAAATTAACAGCATCAAGCTGAAATTGTATCGTTTCGCGATTAAAAGACAAACAATTATTGATCCAGGGCTTGAACCAATTTTAGTTACTCGCATTTCAATAGTAAATATAATATATATATTAGGTACCTATATAACGTTATGTATAAACATTTACAATGATAAAAAATTCCTCTCAATCAAATAATAAAAATGTATATTTAAAAAAAATCAAATAGAGTAAATCATTTATGGCGGTCATTGAAGGACAAAATGAACTAAATTATATAAAAACATTAAAAGAGACAATATAATAATTAATACAACATTTGAATATGTCTAGGACAATGTGATTGTAAATTTTCTGTCCATTAATCAACACATTATATACAATTTTACACCTAATTAACTTATAAAAAAATAAGACAGATTATTTTTTAGTATAGTTTAAATTGAAAAAAATTAGTGTTTAGCATACCATATAATTAATGACTAAGCAGTTGCTTCGAAATTCCCCAGGCTATCAATTGCTAGCATGAAAACTCTTTTCTATAGCAAAGTTGGATTGATTAACGTGAACTATGGGCTGATCAAATGATCATACCAAAACAACTCTGGCGATATTTAGTTTGTAATGATTATTATTTAATAGTTAAAGTAGGCTTCCTATAAAAATCAAGGGTTTAAATGATTACATTTTTGGTTATAGTGTTAATTCACATTCAGTTAGGTGGTGAATAAATAGTTCAAGATCTGGTCGCTGGGTTTGTCCTAAAATTATGTTTGGTTAAGCCCCTAGTAAAAGTCACATTAGCCCTAAAACAAAAATTCCGATTCAAAATTTGAAAAACACTGTATTTTTGTTAATCCTCGAAGAGATGGTATCATTGATATATCAAATATTTAAGCTACTTTGATTTGGCCTACTAATCTCTAGTGAACTAGTGAACCAGTCATCTAGTTCATTTTGTCCTCAGAGGAGGAAAGGGCATGAGGGAAGTAAAACACATTATTTTGTTTCTGATAAGACTTTACGGAAGCTGTCCAGAAATATGTCTGCGTGATGGGGTTGGAAAATCAACGCAGGCCGAAGTCTAATGGAAAGTTCTCCACAGCCTCCGGTTTGGATTCCTAAAATAATGAATACTTTATTAGTAAAAACATGCCCGCAATAGAGATAGGGTGTAGTGAGGTGGACTGGATAGAACTAGTTCAAGATAGGGATAGGTAATTTAGAGTTCTTAATGCTATATAGAGTTGGTAAGTAAAGATATTAAAAAATTGACTCTTAAATTTTCCACACTAAGCAAAATAAAAGTTGATTTGTTACCGTTTCCAACACAAAACAAAAATTTTATCTACCTATTTTTTATACCAAAATTCAAACCTTTATATAACGATTGTTTACCACAAATCATTTAGTAATAGCAGATACTCGCTCACCTTTTGTCTTAAGACTGTTGACGAGACTGTCCCTGAGTTTGGTGTTGGGGCAAGTGACCGCCAGGAAGGTACCCCTTCCTCTGGTCGAATTAATCAGGTTCGGAAACTCCTTCTCTAACTCTTTCAAACCAGAGAAGAGTCTGTCTCCGGACTTACGCACCAACGACAGCAGGTTGTCCCTCTTTATGACAGAGAGGACCCCTTGAAGCAGCACCAGCTTACCGGGGTCTCCCATCCACGTGTTGAACACCCTGTACGCCTCCTTCACCCTGAACAACAGTCGTTTTTTTAGTATTAATACACTTCGGATCTGTGAGCTCAAGTTTGCTATGAATTCAAGACAAGCTTGATAAGAGTTTCTTAGAATGCTTCCGTATATTCTTGGTTCCTTACCCCAACAGCGACCGAGTTCAAATATGTGCCCTGCCACCAAGGGCGTAGAAATCTCATTTTATAGGGAGGGGGGTCCGGATCCTCCTGACCCTGCCCTTTCTTTCGAACTTTTCATAGTTAGCAAATAATGTTTTGAGTAAGTAGGTATGTTTAGATAATGGGCCGGGGAAGGTACAGTAGCCCTGTGGCTGCTTTGGTGCTGACTGACAGCTCAGAGATGACTTCTGACCGTCAACGTTTAGGTATATACAGTAGCCCCGTGGCTTCTTTGGTGCTGACTGAGAGCTCACAGCTGACTTCTGACAGTCAACATTTAGGTATATACCTAAATTTTGACCGTCAGAAGTGACAGCTGCTAAACACATGTTTTTGCAGATCATATGGTTCGGCGTAGGGATACATAATTTGGTCTGGTAACTTTTCAAAGCCGTCAGCTGTCAGAATTATTATTACTGTAAAACAAATGTATGTATGCAGTGTCAATGAGTCGCGGGTGGACTATATCTTACTTAAAGTCAGGTTTCATGTAGTAGCCACCCAGCTGCATCTTCTTGCTGAAGGTGACGATATCGGGAGGGGAGTCGAGGTTGAAATGCTCGTGACACCACATCTTACCCGTGGGACCACCGCCGGTCTGCACCTCGTCAATCAACAACGCTGCTCCGTGCTGTAACACAGAACAATCGGTTCATTCGTTGTTAGCTTACGCGTGACAAGTCGGCCGTGGAGTGATATTGAAAATACTCTACTGTTCACAGAGTGGTTCACATAGAGGGCGGCTACAAAACAAAGTGCTGCCATCTATACATTGCAATTATTAGAGGTGTGCGATGCTTTGATAATATCAATAGCGAATCAAATTCTAAATATATATACGTTTTAACACAGCATCTTACTACCTTTTCAGGTAATACGCATACGTACTAATTATGCTAATGTGCTAGGGATGAGAAAGGTGGAATTCATAAGAATTGTACCCACACCTGTGTAGAGGTAGAGTGGAAAACCATCAAGGAAAAAACACCCTAGGTACACTTGACAGAGATTCGATCCAAGATCTCCCTGTTATCGGTGGTCTAGTGATCTAGCCTATTGAGAGAATGACGCCTTAGACAATGCAGCCCCGAAAAAGAATTTCATACTATTCAATTCGATAACTTAAATCAATAAGGTTTTAGGTTGGTGCAAATTCCACAATGTGCCTAAAACACATTTAATTTATTTTTAATGACATTTCTTGGGAGGTAGAGTAAATGTTTATTAACTATTGACCGGAAAATCAGCCACACTTTTTTCCCCCAAAACAACCCTTATAAAACCTTTTTATAGCCTATTACCCTATACCCTTGGATAGTATGTAACAAATGTGTTAACTTTGAGGACTTGTGATATTAAATTGTAATAATTTATAATCACCACAGCAGATGATGCTCTTTACATCTTAACTGTGACAAGGTGAACTAATGTAGCAGGAAGATGCGGGAAAACTTACATTTAAACATGCTAGCTTGGATTAGGTTCCAAAAGAGAACAATTTTTTTTTATAATGTGTAGTTCTTTTTATTTAACATCATAATTTTAGCATTTTTAAAAAGGATATGATTTTATTCGACAAGTATTTGAAATTCGTAAATAATATAATAGTATTTACTTTGAACACAAAAAAACCTGCTTCAAAGATGTCTAAAATCCTAAATAAGGTGTGTAAGACCTGCTATGGAGAAGAGGAGTGCCCTTGAAGTGTAAGGAAGTGTTGTAGAGGGCGTACTTTGTACCCATTGTTACATATACAGCAGAAACATGGACAATGAATGTAAGAGAAACTAGGAAAATGGAGGATATGGGAAGCATGTTAGCTGTCACGAGGAGAAAGAGTGGGGGTACAGGGAGTCCAAGAGATAGAGGAAGCAATACTGAGATGGTATGGACATGTAATGAGGATGTTGGAGTACATGAGATAGTAGAGGAAGCAAGACTGAGATGGTATGGGCATGTAATGATAGGAAAAGAGAGAATGCCAAAGAAAGTGGTTGAAATGAAGTAGGAAAAAAGACTGCATGAAGGAGCAGATAATAAAAAGTGTGCAATTGAAAGGAGAATGGAAGCAAATTAAGCAGAAAAATGGTGGAAAGAAAGAGGAGAAAGGAGGTATTTTACTAAACTGACCTCGATAAAAAAAAAATGAAAACAGTTATCGATTATTGTAATGATGTGTAAGACGAAATACCTCACTTTTGTTTCAATGTTTAGTTGCAAAAGTAGTGTTTTAGTCCATTTTTTAAAATATCTTTACCTACTTATGATTAAATATTCCCCTAATTTTCTTTATCATAAAAAATTTCCCTAGATGCTGATATACACACACTGAAACTCCTCAGCCATAAAAATGAAGTTTTACCAAAGCTTACAAACATAATCCAGAGTCATTACCTTTACACCGATTCTTTGAAGTTGTTGAAAGAACTGTGGGGAGGCTTCGTTGTCCCCTCCTTCCGACTGTATCGGTTCGACAACAATACCGGCGACGGGAATACCCTTCTTCTTGTACTGCACGATAAGATCTTCTACCTACGCAACAAAAACAGCAAACTGCTATGGTAAAGATATTGATAAGCATTGATACTTTAAAGAGGTGTAAACAAGTGAGGACATGGGAATGAAAATTTTGAGCTGTCACAAGAAGAAACAGGATGAGGAATGAAGTTTTTGATGAGCATAAGAAACCACTTTAGGAATGAAGTTTTTAAGGATAATATGTCTGGAGGTTATGAAGTGTAGAACTACTTTTAGTAAGTATTTATTAGAATGACAATGGCTACAAGCGACTAATCTACAGCAGCCCCATGACTTCTTTGGTGCTGACTGACAGCTCACAGCCAACATTTAGGTTTATACCTAAATTTTGACTGTCAGAAGTGACAGCTGATAAACATGTTTTTGCAGATCATATGGTTCGGCGTAGGATTACATAATTTGGTCTGGTAGCTTTTCAAAGCTGTCAGTCAGCACCAAAGAAGTCATGGGGCTACTGTAGTTGTCTTTACTCACCTCGGCTAGACATTTCTTGTCTTCGGCTTCATTCTCCCGCTTGTTTTCTTCCAGAGGATACTTGTATTGCGGAAACGAAGCGATAGGCCAATCAAACGCTGGGATGTCAATCTTGTGGATGTATTTTGAATGAGTCGTTGACAGGACACCCAACGTACGACCATGGAATGCCCCTAACATAAAATAAAAAAAGACAAACAAATTTAATACTTTTTTTCACGATAATTTATTTTTATTATTTATTTAAGGCTTAACTTGAGTACGTGGATAAATTTCAAGGCATACAATAGTTTTGATGTAGAAATATTTTTTTAAAAAAAGATTCACTAACAAAACTGAAATTGGATGTTTGATTCAATTACGAATGTTGGCATCAAACCATGCTAGTTATGAGACATTTAAATTTAATATTATCATAATTTAAATTTCTAGTTTCCCTGTGCTTTCCAAACACCGCGTCTTACTACCCATTTGGGTTATACGCCTATGTATTAATTCATTACGTTAATGGATTAGGAAGCTTGAATTTAGAGGAAGCGTACACACATTTGCATGGAGGGAAAGTCGAATACCATCAAAGAAAAAACGCCCTCAATACATCCGTCTGGGATTCAAACCCCAATCTCCCTGGTATATTTCAAAAATGACGCCTTGGACCGTTAATCCACTGGAGCGAGTTATAGAATAAATAAACCTGCCCCTAAAACACCCTAGAAGCCGTGACTTGCACTCGTGGTTCTGGGTTCTTTTGAGATTTATATGAAGGAACATAAGCTCTGACAATATGATAAATGATTTGTATTAAAAAAATGGTGCATTAAATCAAAGGTCAAGGGTTTGAATACCTCTTTGGGACATTTTATAAACGTGTAAAATATAGAGAATACATACAAGAATAATCAACAGTATATTATTATTATTATTATTGTTATTATTATCATAACCACATCTTACTACCCATTCAGGTTGTACACACTCACGCTAATGTGTAATGGTAGGGTGATTGTGAGATGAAATGGAGGACCTACAGTTTAACGTGGGATCCGAACCATAACCACGGTGGAGGCCTGGCATTCCACACATTCACAAGTTGTGATTAATACACGTCTTGTCAGAGGTGAAGGAAAGGTTTGGAAATCAGATAAATTTGTGCCGGGACCGGGGATTGTACCTCGGACACCCCAGCACAGAAGGCTGACACCTTACCCCTAGGTTACCATCGATTGTTTAAGGTCCAATGATGAGACTCAACAAGACTCATTTATAATTATCATTGTTATGTGATTGAAGAATAACCCTGGTCACAGGATAACTCCTGGATAGCTTGGGGCAGGGGGTGGGGGGGAATTAAGGCTTACTAACCCAAAGGTCCTGGATTCATCCCGGGGTCATTTTTTCAAATTAAAGATTTTTTTTACATCTATTACTATTTCCAGTCTGTGACCTGGGCCAGTTTTTTTATTCAAGCCATATATTTTCCACTACCATCTTGCAAGGCCTATAGTAGCTTCATATGTCTTATAATATGACTTAAGACCAGGAAAGGCACAACATCCAGTCCCCAAGCCATTAACTCATCACTGTGAAAGGGTAAACCCACATTTCACCAATGATACATTTTCCGCCTACCCCGGGAATTGAACCAGGGGCCCTTATATCAGTAGACAGTCACGCTACCGTCTGAGATAAGGTGTCAGATTGTAGCTCCTTATCTACACGGACTATATGCATGACAACGTTAGTCACACTTTTGCCCCTGCATTATTTTCTGTTTATTTGCTACGAGAGCTAATCATAAATAATTTCCTTATCTCATTTAAGGTCATAAAAAAAACTTTAAAATAAAGAGTGATATAATTTAGAGCTCATTTGCATCGCCTGCAACGAGGTCATTCGTCCTACAAGTGTGTGTTGATTCAACTCCCGTACTAGGTTGATTAGCGGAAAAAAGGGTGAGATGGTATGAACATGTAATGATAAAAAAAGAAAGGAAATGATGCCAAAGAGAATGACGGAGATGAAGTGTGTGGTTAAATGACTGAAAGGGAGCCCAAGAAAACAATGGGAAGAGCAGGTAATTACAGGTGTGTGAGTGACAAGAGAAAAATGGAAGAGAATAAAGAGAGAGAAAAAATGATGGAATGAAGGAAGGAAAATGAAGTCATACTAAACAAACCCAGCCACAGGCCGGAAACAGTTCGTGATGGCGATGATTCGTACAGTAGTGTAACCAACTCATCATAACAATTTTATACAATAAGTCAAATCAATTCTTTTTAATTTAATTTAATTTTAGCACCGCGTCTTACCCGTTCGGGTTATACGCTTTAAGTACTAATTACGCTAATGGATTAGGAATTGGGAAGGTTGAATTAGAGGAAGTGAACCCGCTTTTGCGTGGAGGGAGAGTGGAAACCATATAGGAAAAACCACCCCCAGTTCACCCGACCGAGATTCGAACCTTGATCTCCCCGTCCTCAGAAGTCGAGCTTGACACGACAAGCGCGTTAGCAAACTACGCCACCGAGGCGGGTCAAATCAATTCTTATATAGATCTGTATATTTGTAAAACGTTGAGTTTTAGTTAATATGGCTAAAAAATAAAATCATATCACATTATCAGTAAGAGTGTAGAAAAATAATTCAAGCATTAAAAAAAAGGGGGGGATTTTTTTGTTAAGAATTTATCAAACTAATTTTGTAAATAAAGCAATGTTTCATTTTCTGTTATTTACTTTTTCAATTTTCCCTAAGATTGTGTCAGGTGACCTGCAGAGGCAGAAACGTCGAATGAAGATTAGTAAGATTGTACATATTGAATGATTGAAGGATTCAAATTTGGATTATTCAACCTGTTTTTGTTTGTATCTTATTGATTATACCTAACATTTGGCAACTCTCAAATTGATGTAGTGTAGTTGTTTGATCTGTCCGGGTTATTAAGGACAAGTCGTTTCGTAAAGAGAAATATTTACCAGAATATTAAGTGTAATCTTACTGCAAATTAAAAATTGTATTGCTCCTGTGCGACCAGAAAAAAATAAAACTGATGTCGCTTAGCTTATATTCAACATAAACATTAGTAAACAAATTGTTTGTTGGGACTTAGAATGTCATTTGTAACCAGTAATGTTGACACAGTCCTTTGTTTTATTATCAACATCAATAAAATTTAACAACTTTAACTATAGTTTTCAGTTTTGGACGGTAAATTTTTCTGTACAAATGCTTAGTATTTTTTTAAATTAATAAATATTTTTTAAATATCCCTTTAACGGAAATTACATTTTGAGTTGTATTTTGTTATATATGGAAGAAAAGTACAGTTCACACCTAACACTGCTGCCACTGGACAAATGGCTGTCTTTAACGCCTATTAACGAAAATCGACTGTTACAACCCAAAAGGTGGTTGCGTTGTTGTACATTTCACACTCCCTCCTGAAGCATTCAAATAAAATGAAACCTAAGTCAAGGTAATGAACAGTAACGCTTAAAAAGTGAAAAAAAGTTAATATTTAGTTATTTAATAAAAATTATAGAATAATTAATGATAATATAAAATAGTTAGAGAACCTGATTTGTGGTAAGTAGAAATGATTAGATTTTGATGAATAAAAAGTAGGACTTTGGTATAATGATAATTCTGTAAATAAAATATTTATTTTTGATTAAAGATGGTAAAAAAAAAGTTTAATAGAAAAATAGTGGCTAAATGTTTTAATACCTTCATGCAAATGTGGGTACACTTATAAATTTAACCTTCCTCATCCCTAACTCATTATAATGGTTAGTACAGTAGCCCCATGGCTTCTTTGGTGCTGACAGCTTTGAAATATTACCAGACCAAATTATGTATCCCTACGCCGAACCATATGATCTGCAAAAACATGTGTTTAGCAGCCGTCACTTCTGACGATCAACATTTAGGTATATAGCTAAATGTTGACTGTCAGAAGTCAGCTGTGAGCTGTCAGTCAACACCAAAGAAGCCATTGGGCTACTGTAAATTTGAATATAGATTGAACAGGTAGTAATACAAAATACATCTTCCCACTTGATTTCAATTCTTTAAAGAAAAAAAAAAGCTCTTACCAGCTAGATCTGAAGAATGAATCTTAAGATTATTTTTTTCTAAAAATAAAAAAGGCACTTTTATTCAAAAAAAGGTTCTCAGCCCCAGGTATAAAGCAAGGTTTGGCAACCCGAAACGCAACAAAGCTAACGCTACAAATCACAGCGTAGCCTCATGACTTGAGAACTAATGTTACCGTGGAAAGACAGTATCGAGAGTTGCGGTGACCCAGGGGCGAGGTTGATCATGCAAGAATTCAACTCCTCCTCGGAGAAGGCCACGTCCTCCCCTCGTTCTTTCCTGCGATACCAGATGAAGATGTTCTTGTAGGCGTTCTCGTTGGCGCATGAGCCGCACATCATGGTGTTCACGTTGTCCAGGCCCGGCGGGGCCACCTGAGTACATCGGATCCATTTCAAAAAAATTTGCGATAGAATTCCCCCTACCTCCTAGACACCCNGTATAGGCTATTTGTTTAATGGCCGACGACAAATAAAGTTGTATTTCAGACTCTTTTTCTTATGAACAGTAACTTTTTTTCTAACAAAGTTACAAAGCTCAACCTTAGCTCGTTGAAAAGCTCAATTTTTTTAATATCTTTTTATGTGGTATGAACAAATTTAAATTTGAAGCCAAATCAAGGTTTACCGCACTAAAACTCATTTTTGAACACTTTTAGAAATTTAAAACCTCATGAAAAACTTGGAATTACAAGACCACTTTTTTTCTTCCTTCTTATATACATGTTATGAATGCTTATTGTAAACCACTACAAAGTAGTTAAATTGTCTTAAAAACCCAGTTTTCAAGGCTAAAAAACTAAATAAAAATTATTGATCTTAGCCGAGTCACTTCTTGAACTCCGAAGTAGTAGGTGCTAGGCAAGTGTTCTTGCCGTAAGAATCTTGTGACGTCCAATGAGTGTGTTTCAGATGCCATTTTTGTAGGCCTCGGTCATCAAAGGCATACATCAAGGTTGTTTAATGGAGATGGAGGGGAGGGGGGGGGATTGCAGCTTATTTACTCGTCAATACGGTAATTGTTGTATTATTATTATTATTAGCATCGCGTCTTACTACCCGTTCGGGTTATACGCACTTACGCTAATGTGTAAAGGTAGGGTGGTTACGAGATGAAATGGAGGACCTACAGTTTAACGTGGGATACGAACCACGGTAGAGGCCTGGCATTCCTCACATTCACAAGATGTCTTGTCAGAGGTGAAGGAAGGGTTTGGTAATCAGATAAATCTGTGCCGGGACCAAGGATTTAACCCCTGACCCTCAGCACAGAAGTCCGACGCCTTACCCCTAGACCACCAGGTCACCGGAATTGTTGTAAAAGAAATATGCTTGGCCAAATTTTACTTACATCAAGTAGAACGTTCTTGAGCATCTTCGGGTAGTCCGCACCGGGGAACACTCCCAGCGCTGGCCTGTTGATCAGAGTTTTCTGAAAGAGCCAAGATATTTAGAATTTTAATTGTAGTTTTCGACAAAACTGATGGTAGGGTGTACAAGATTTATTATAAAAATAAATGTATGACAAAAAAAAAAAGTTAGAAAAGATGTCAAAAGCATATATAGGATGTCCAGCCAAGCTATATTTTAAATTTCCCTAACTTTTCCAAGTTTTCCAGAGCCAATTTCCATCTTTTCCAGTAGCTATGTTACAAACATTTTAGTAAGATCACAACTTAAATAATGTAATAATATTTCTAGAGACATACATAATCTGAAATTGTGTCAATCTATGATGGAGTTAAAGAATTTCAGTCAAAAGCAATGAGCTACTTTATAGTGTGATATAATTTAGATTTCAGTTAGATCAGTACTGTTTAAAATTGTTGTGAGACAATAGCGTGATAGAATTCCCACACATGCGCAGAGCGATTACTCAACTCTAGCTAAAGACAGGCAGAGAGGAGTGGAAAGTTGACGCAAAAATCACACGTCGGACTTGAGAATTGAGAATAGTATACTCAATTGTGGTAAAAGAGATTTGCGGTGACTATTAATTGGAAGAAAAATGTTAATATTTAGCTCCGCGTCTTACTGCCAGTTCAGGTTATACACTTGTATACTAATTACGCTAATGGAATGGAAATCGGGAAGGGTGAATTAGAGGAAATGAACCCGCATTTGCACCCGCAAGGGCCGGCCTAAGGTAGAGGGAGAGAGTTAGAGAGTTGGTGGAAGGAAAGCGAGACGTCGGAAAGGCTTATGTTCCAAACGGACTTGGCCAGTGACTGGAAACTGTTGATGATGATTATTATTATTATTAGCACTGCGTCTTACTACCCGTTCGGGTTGTACGCACTAACGCTAATTTGTAATGGTAGGGTGATTGTGAGATGAAATCACATTCACAAGATGTATTGTCAGAGGTGAAGGAAGGGTTTGGTACTAAAGGAAATAGAAAATATAAATAGGCCTTTATTGTAAAATATGTTGTTTTTTTTGTTGCTAAAATACATTCATTATAACGTTCATAAATTCAGTATTAAGTGTTAAATTGATGTTCTGGGGTCTGGTTGTTAAGTTTATCCTATAGTTATACTGGTGGTGAAACATAAATGAAAAGTATTAGAGCTATAAGCCAAATTTATATTATGAAATTAAACAAAAAAATTATTGTTTGATAAATTTTAAGATTTAAGGAATTGGAAGGTTTGAGAGATTTAAAGGGGAAATGAAGGTTTTAGAGATTATGAAGGCTTGAAGGATCTGAATGTTTAAGGAAATTGAAGGCTAGAGGTATTTTAAGGTTTGAGAGATTTGAAAGTTTAACAGATTTAAAGGTCTGGGGGATTTTAAAGCTTGAGGGATCTGAATTTCCAAGAAACTTGAGGAATTTGAAGGTTTGAAAGTTTGAAAGGCTTTAGGGATCTGAATATTCAAGGGGTTTGAAGGATTTGAAGGTTTGAGAGATTTGAAGGTTCGAGAGATTTGAAGGTTTGAGGGATTTGAAGGTTTGAGAGATTTGAAGGTTTGAGGGATTTGAAGGTTTGAAAGGTTTGAGGGTTCTGAATATCCAAGGAGTTTGAGAGATTTGAAGGTTTGAGGGATTTAAAGTTCCCACCACAAAATAGTGAATGTACCGCGCAACACGTACCACATTGAATGGATTGTCGAGAAGCTTGATGAGCTCAGGATGGTTGTAGCCCAGAGGCATGGAGGAGATCTGCGTGTAGACATCGAGAAGAACATTGCCGTCCACGTCGACGAGATAGTTGCCGAGGGAGCGGTCATAATCTGCAAACAGCTGCACCGAACCAGATTGCTGCAACACAACAACCAAAACATATTCAGCAAGTTCATCAGAGCTAGTTTTTAAAAACTACCTGACGTCTCCAGAGACAATTTCAAACTTTTCGACGCGTCTTACTTCCTGTTCGGGTTATACGCCAACGGGTTAGAGATGAGGAAGGTTGAATTTAGAGGAAATATACCCGCATTTGTGTGGATATAGAGTGGGGAAACCATTTAGCAAAAGTCAGTCTGGATACACTCGACCGGAATCAAACCCCGATCTCCTCGTCATTGATAGTTTAGTTTATTTTGAGAGTGAAACCTTAGACCGTGCGGCATACCGAAGCTGGGCAGTATCTATTAAAAATATTATTCTACTAGTATCGCAACTTAAGGTAATTTATTATTTTAGACGCAATACACATTGTGAAATTGTGTCACTCTAAGAAGACGTAAAAGAGTTACAGCCTCAAGCGATAGGTTATTGGTTAGTGCCGGCCGTCTAGGATGGATTTCAGTGAGATCATACACCAGTAGTTTAGAATTTTTATTGTCGGACATATTCGATTTTGGCTAAAGACACGTGATAAAGGGATGGAAATATGACAAGAAGATAACTTATTATTATTATTAGCAACGTGTCTTACTACCCGTTCGGGTTATACGCTCTTACACTAATGTGTAATGGTAGGGTGATTGTGAGATTAAATGGAGGACCTACAGTTTAACGTGGGATCTGAACCACGGTGGAGACCTGGCATTCCACACATTCACAAGATGTGATTAATACACGTCTTGTCAGAGGTGAAGGAAGGGTTTGGTAATCAGATAAATCTGTGCCGGGACCGAGGATTGAACCCCGGACCACCAGCATAGAAGTCTGACACCTTACCCCTAGACCGCCAGGTCACCAAGAAGATAACTTGTTGATCTTGAGAAGCAAAATTAGTCTGCTTAAAAGAGGCACGCGGTATTAACTGAAAGAAAAAAAAAATTATTTTGACTATTGTAAATAATTTTTTTTTTATATGTCAGAATATAAAAATTCCAGAAATTTAATCAAATACCCTGTCTTTTCTCTGACAAAGCAAATTCCTTGTTTTAGCGAAGGAATAAAATCTTTCTTTTGTTTTAGTGCTTAGGTGCAACATTTCTCTTGATTTTTACGAATTTTTAATTTTAATTACCTGACATAAAAAAAAATTCCCCGACTTTTCCCCTGTTGCCTGTCTGTAGAACAGCATGTAACAGTTTGTACATGGCAACTGTATATGAGTAAAATACCCTAGTTCTAAAATATTATTAGATAATGCATCTGGGCTCTGTAATATGCTCAATCCTAGGCTGAAAGCCCCAACACGACTTGCTTGTTATCAAGTTAATTCGCCCAGTTCTCGCTTAGGGGACCAAATGGTTTAAGTGCAAAAGCAGGGGTCAACCTGCCAATCTCGCAATAAATTTCAGTCAATCACGTAATAAAACTACACTGTCAATAAAAGTAAATCTTCTGAGTCTTTTCAACTCATAAATATGAATATGAAATTCAAAGAAGATTATAGAAAATATGGTAGATTGCGAGACTTATAAGTCGATCGGTGCACAAAAAGATTTGTGACCCCTGGGTCGAAAGCGTCACCCTCGCAATAGACTGACTGACCGCCAGTGATGAGATCAGGGTTTTGAATCTCAGCTGAGTGTATTGGGGGTGTTTTTTTTGTTTTTTTTCTTACTAAATATTTTACTACTCTCCCTTCATACAAACGTGGGTACACTTGATCTAAATTCAACCACTCAGGTCCTTAACCCACCAGTGTGATTAGTTGGTATTTATCTCGGATGAGTAGTGTTTTGAAGTGCCTGATAGGAATAAGATAGCTACCATTCTAATATGTGGCTTGGTGTGTCAACGATCAACAAAATGAGATAGATAACCAGATGTTTCTGTATCTCAAGGTCATTCATTATTCAAGGCACAGCAGGAAAACACTGGTAAGGTGAGGGATAGAAAATTGCAGTAGCGGGGTGAACCGAAAATCCCAGGTTAAATTATCGTACCTAAGTTTCATATTTTAATATATATTTGACGATTGACATAAGTTTGTGAACTGTGCATGAGCTGAACCAGATCTTAAGGTGGGACGAAAGGGGACGTGAGGAAAGGTCAGTGTTTTTTTGCAGTTTTTATGGTAAAACTTTTTTTTTTGCCAAAAAATAAATAAAATATTGCTCCAGTACAAACATAAGAGTTTAGTTTTCTTCCCATGGTGATATAAATATTTTATTTATTTTGGCAAAAAAAACAACTGCAAAAACACTGGCTTTTTAACATCCCAACTTAACTTCAATCTATTGTGAATAATTATTTAAGAACACACTTTTTTTATTTTATTTCCTATAAATTACAAGTTTTATCAACAGCTCAGCTTTTTATAAATAAAAAGAAGAAGAAAGATTTTTATTTGAGCGCCGCGTCTTACTACCTGTTTAGGTTGTACGTTTATGTTCTAAAGTGTTTCTAACACCATTGTTTTAAAAATGTGAGGAAAGTTAAATTTAAAGGAAATAATTGTACCCGCATTTATGCGGAGGGAGAATGGAAAATCATTAAGAAAAAAAAACCACCCTTAATACACCCGACCAAGATTCAAACAGCAATCTCTACATCTTCAACACTACAGTCTGTCGATAAAATGACACCTTAGACCGCACAACCACTGAAGAGGATGAGAGAGATAGAAAAAAAAATAGAGAGAGGTGTGTAAAGTGTGTGGTTAAATAATAAATAATATTTATCACCGCGTCTTACTACCCGTTCGGGTTATACGCACTTACGTTAATGTGTAATGGTAGGGTGATTGTGAGATGAAATGGAGGACCTACAGTTTAACGTGGAATCCGAACCACGGTGGAGGCCTGGCATTCCCCACATTCACAAGATGTCTTGTCAGAGGTGGAGGAAGAGTTTGGTAATCAGATAAATCTTTGCCGGGACCGAGGATTGAACCCCGGCCGCCAGCATAGAAGTCTGACACCTTACCCCTAGACCGCCAGGTCACCCATTCCTTACTCATTTATGTAATTAATACATATGATTACAACCTGAACAGGTAGTAATACACAGCGCTAAAATAAAAATTAAAATAAACTACAAATTATCTAATCCTGATCGTAAAAAAAAAGCTTTCATAATTTCACAATGACAGAATTAGTTTGTTTTTTTTTTGTTTGATGACGGCAATGAAAATATGTTTACGAATACAGTAATTTTGTCCCCTTATCTTATGTTAGTGTTTACACTTGAGAAATTTAGAGCTACATACCAATTGAACATTTCACCTGCCACTTAAGTTATGGGTCACAAATAAACTAGATTAATTTACTGATAAAGTGTTACCATGGGATACTTCAGTGTTCTTGTCAAGGTCGCAAATGTAAGTTTTCCAAAACTTCGGTATTAGGCCCTTACTGGCTTTTAAGAAATGTTAAAAGTCTGAACATACAAAACAACAATTTTACAGATTTTTCTCCATGGTTGTAAAACATGGTATTTTACCTTATACGAGGAAAATAAATTTAAGGTGATCGAAAACAAGGTGATTAGGAAGATATTTGGACCAAAAATTGATTAAAAAAATACAGGGTAGTGGAAAAGGGTGCATAATGATGCATTACATACCCTGTATTCATCACAAGACAGTGTTGAGATAATCAAATCTTGCAGAAAACAATGGGCAGGACATGCAGTGCAAATGGTAGAATTTAGAACCTTGTTCAGTGTATTGATTGACAAACCCAATGGGAAGAGATCACTCGGAAGACCGTGTCGCAGGTGGGAGGATTATATTAGATTATTATTATTATCACCGCATCTTACTACCCGTTCGGGTTGTACACACTTACACTAATGTGTAATGGTAGGGTGATTGTGAGATGAAATGGAGGACCTACAGTTTAACGTGGGATCCGAACCACGGTGGAGGCCTGGCATTCCCCACATTCACAAGATGTCTTGTCAGAGGTGAAGGAAGGGTTTGGTAATCAGATAAATCTGTGCCGGGACCGAGGATTGAACCCCGG
>CABFOW010000540.1:143332-164108 GCA_902141385.1 Timema californicum | reverse complement strand
TTCCTAATCCATTAAAGTAATTATTACCTAAAGCGTATAACCCGAACGGGTAGTAAGACGTGCTGCTAAATATTATAATATATAAAGTTGACGACAAAAAAATGTGTATTTTTTAAAAGGTGAAAATTAAAATATGCTTCAAAGGTTTTTTTAACTGTTTTATTTTTAATTTCTTTATTTCTGTTGCTGACAACATACAGACACATGTGGGTACACAGAAGAAAGCAGTACGTATGCGAGGTGTGCGGGTGCGCGGTGAAGAGCCAGCAAGGCCTGGACGAGCACCGCCACGCCATGCACCCGGGCGAGAATCGACACATATGTTTCCAGTGTGGCAAGAGCTTTGTGAGCCGTCAGGGCCTCTGGGAGCACGGCAGGGTCCACGGTCGTGGACCCCCGGGGGTGTTCCATTGTCAGCAGTGCTCCAAGCAGTTCACGAGCCGACAAGTATATTTCACTTTTTCATCCGACAAATCATGCAATTCTTATTTCTTTTACCGCATTTTACTGCCTGTTCAGGTTATATTCATATATATATGATAACTACTCTAATGGGGTAAGGATCAGGAAAGAAGAATTTTAGAGGTAATCTACCCGCATTTGCGCGGAAGAAGAATGAGAAAACATTAGGGGAAAAAACCAGCCTTATTAGACCCTAACAGGGTTTCAAACCTGATCCCCATTCCTCAACAGGCCAATCTAACACAAGTGTGACGCCTTAGACTGTTTAGCCACTGAAGCGAGTATCAATACCTAAAAAGATTACACTAAATATATAGTAATATGTTCCTCCTATAAATATCCTAAGTTTAATCCTATTTTTTTGTACAGATAACACATGGGCGCTAATTGACCTGTGCTCAAGATTGTTCGGGATTTTTTCTGACCCTAATCAATGACCAGCCACTTATAGGAAACTTTGGTTTTAATCTCAGTGAAGCTTAAAGTTTAGTTTTATCATAGAATACAGAAAACCGCAAAGCGTTGCAGCATCTGGTTCGAGCTGTGTTACTTACTGTAGTTAGATGTAAAGGTCGCAGGTCCAGATGGACCATTAAAATATAAGATTACAAAATATGCTCGTCTTAGTTGAGTTTTCTGCTGAAGTATGTTTTCGATGTTCATCAAAATATATCTTTGTACAATCTATAAGAAACTGATTGATATGTACGGGTGTTTGCGCGGCTAAGGAGATGACTTCTTTTTTTGCAGGGGTTTCTCATTCATAACCGAACACATACGGGTGAACGCCCTTACGGTTGCAAGTTTTGCACCAAGGCCTTCCGGGATGGCGGTACACTCCGAAAGCACGAGCGGATACACACCGGAGAGCGGCCCCATGCTTGCCCACTCTGTCACCGCGCGTTCAACCAGAAGGTACGTGGATGGATCGGCCGTTTTAAGCGCAAAACCTTGGCATGAAATGTCTTTAAAGACAAATTTATTGTTTGAGTTTGTCAGTGGGTCTAATTTTCCGTTCAACTTGTATGCATACACATAGGAGTTAAGTTGAATTTAGAAGTGGTGTAGCTGCATTTGTATGAAGGGGGAGGGGAAAACCACAGCTGACCGGGATTCAAACCCTAATCTCCCTGTCATCGGTTGTCCAGTCCATTTCGAGGCTGACACCTCAAACACTCTGACCACCAAAGCATGTTACTAATCGTCTATGTTACCTGCATATTTACACTGATGGGGTAAGGATGAGTAAGGTAGAATTTGTTATAAGTGCACTCGTATTTCAATGAAGGGAGGGTGGATAACCACCAAGGGAAAATAGCGCTTCATTACACCTTGCCAGAATTCAAACCCTGACCTCCACGTCACCGGCAAAACAGAAAGGATTAAAGTGATTGCCTTCACCTTTGTTTCCATTTATTTGGGGTCTTTCTTGAATCTTGGCCAAAACACCACCTAGACATCAGACTGTTAATAACCACCTAGTGAATGAAAACAAAAGGAAATTCACGATACATTTTTGGCAATTACAGTAAATTAATTCTAGGAGCTTCGAATTACGAGGCAGGTTTGCTGCAGACTGTACCACAGACAGAACGAGAGTTAGACCAATTTGTTGGCTTCTGCGCATTTAATGCTTTTTAGTCCGTTATTTAGAGGCACATAAGGTGTGGCAGAATGGAGCGCGAGTAATTTTACAGCTTTTGTAGCATTAAATTCTGTTGAGCAAAATAAATCAAATATTTCTCCAGTAGCAATGTAGAGTTTGGTTTTCTGCACATGCTAATATCAACAGATCTTGAATATAAGTCAAGGGTGTTCTGATATTTTGTCAAAACTTTTTCTCTTTATTTATAAAGTTTTGACAAAATTGCCAGGACACCCTTGACAGATATTCAAGATCTGTTGATATTAGCATGTGCAGAAAACTAAACTCTATCTTGCTACTGGAGAAATATTTGATTTATTTTGGCCAAAAAAATTTCAATTCTATAAAAACTGTAAAAACACTTGCACTCCCTTCTGCAGCACCTTAAATAGTTTACATGTCCAATAATGAGCCTGTTTGAATTAAGTAGTTAAAAAATACAGGTTTATTTAATTTCTTTTAGCGTCATGTCTTACTACACATTTGGGTTATACGTTCATTTTTATTTTCATTAAACCAAACCCTTCCTTCACCTCTGACAAGACATCTTGTGAATGTGGGGAATGCCAGGCTTCCACCGTGGTTCGGATCCCACGTTAAATTGTAGGTTCTCCATTTCATCTCATAATCACCCTACAATTACACATTAGCGTAAGTGCGTAAAACCCGAACGGGTAGTAAGACGCGGTGCTAATAATAATAATAATAATAATAATATTTTTATTAAGTGAAAATAATATGCATAACTAGAGGTTAATACCGGTTTGGGTTTTAAGATAATGTACCATTTACGCTGGTGGGCCAAGGATGAATAAGGAAGTGTATCCCCCATTTGTGTGGAAAACCGTTTTGGAAAAACTAGCCTCTATACAACCGATCGGGATTCGAGCCTCGATCTCCCTGTCATCAGCAGTCTAGTCTTTCCCAAGATTGATGCCTTAGACCAGCGGTTCCCAACATGTGGAACGTGCCAGGACATTTGGGGGTACGCAAAAATATTTAATTAATGGCAGAAATAGATATGCCAACAGTGTAAGACAAAAGATCAGTCAAAAGTTATTAAATTAGCTCAACGATATGGTGAGGAGTGGTGCGGGTTTTCTTCTATATTTGACCTTGAGAAAATGATTTAAATTTCTAACATGAAATACCGATAGTTTTTTATATTTATCAATAAATTGATAAATAAATTCAATGTGTTGGTTTTCTTGTAACTTTTGCTTTCTGAATGTGAAACAATATTTAGCCTTATTATTACATTGGTTTTTAGTCTCATTACTAGCCCATTTATTTTAGTTTGCGACAAATAAATTAGAAATTACTACCGTAGTAATTTAACAATTTGCTAAAAATTAAAGGCACAATTTACGGAAATGAACTGCCAAGGGGTACGCAAGCAAAAAAAGGTTGGGAACCACCGCCTTACACTATACAGTCACCAAATTTTTTTTTTTAAATATTATTAGATTAGTGGAAAAACATCCCTATCCTACCCGGCGAGATTTGAACCTCAAAACACACTTTTTAACTGGCAATAATGTCAACAGTGAGCCTGATGTCTTAGACCTTGTGATAACCAGTGCTATAGGAATAGTCAATTAAACAAAATTAGGGGGTTTTTACTTTTATTTTTAAAACATATTGTTCCCATTTCATTGTCTCTTTCATCATTTAATGCAGCCTTGTGTTCGAAATTGACTCGGCTTTTGTTTAAGGTCTTTTTTTTTTTTAGTTTTAAGTATTTTGTCGTTGTTTACGAGTGTTTGGACATGTCTAAAACCAAATGATATTTGACTGATTGATCCACG
This sequence comes from Timema californicum, assembly GCA_902141385.1. NCBI lineage: Eukaryota > Metazoa > Arthropoda > Insecta > Phasmatodea > Timematidae > Timema > Timema californicum. The sequence continues at coordinate 160,193 of CABFOW010000540.1, read as the reverse complement.
TCGCTGAACTACATCTGCTATGTACCCTTCGTTTACCGTGTAAGGTAGAAGGTAGGTGGCGATGATTGGAGGGGAAGATGTCGGGTCCGGAGTGAGCCTCTTGAGGGGAAGGTCTTGCACTCCCCGTCACAGACTTGTAAACAACTAGCAAACACCCGCCTCGGTGGCGTAGTTGGCTAACGCGCTTGTCGTGTTGAGCTCGACTGCTGAGGACGGGGAGATCGAGGTTCGAATCTCGGTCGGGTGAACTGGGGGTGGTTTTTCCTAAATGGTTTTTTACTCTCCCTCCACGCAAATGCGGGTTCACTTCCTCTAACTCAACCTTCCCAATTCCTAATCCATTAGAGTAATTAGTACCTAACGCATATAATCCGAACGGGTAGTAAGACGCGGTGCTAAATATAAATAAATAACTAGCACACGATGTTGGTATTAGGAAGGACTAAGTAGCATTGAGCTGCCCGCTTCCCGCACCACTGAAAACCTGTAGCTTCACCACCTGCCGGCCGACCAATAGCAAGCTTAACTCGCATTATCACTTTATCTATAAATAATATAAGGCCACAGTATAATTCATCAAGGTAAGGCTTTGACCTTTCAGGGTAAACAGAGTGTAATCTTGACAGGATCGAACTTACCTTGATTCGTTCGACTATGGTGTAGGTTATAAGATAAGTCCATAGAGTAACTATGTCAAGGCGAGACTGCCACTTTTCTGGGTAAATGGCATGCATTGTTTTTCTGAACCAAAGGTGGTGCTGCGGGAGCACGTGAGATGGGTGCACGCGGCCAACAAGTCCAATAACGGTGTACCCCACATCTTCTCGTGCCGGCTGTGTGGCCAAACCCTCGCGGACAGGGAGGAACTGTGCGCTCATATCGTCCAACACAGTGACCAGATGGCGGCTGCCGCCAAAGCTTTGACCACAAGTAGCGTTGAAAATCCAAATATTATCAAAAAAGAACTCTGTGAAAAAATGGTAGCTTTAGAGACCACGCCGCCTTCATCAACGGAAATGTGCGCCGATATGGGAGCGCAGGCATCGTCGGCAACTGATTCCTACACTACATCAAAGTATTTTGTTCCTAACGGGCCGATCACGATTAATAAACCAGAAGGTGGAGTAATTGTATCGCGTATAAAGATGGAGGCCAGGGATTATGTTTGTGACATGTGTGGGGAAGGTTTTGCGTTGAAGGAAGGTCTTTTGAATCATGTTTTAGTTCACATCTGAAGGTCGATGCTCACACAGAAATACCTTTATATAAATAGGTTCCTTTATTACGATTGTGTGTTCTGTCTCACGACAAGTTCATTCCTTTTGTCGGTGAACTTAGACCTCCTAAATGGCAGAATAGTGAGTGCACACATAACCAGGGTTCATACCCTGTCAGGGTGTTATTTTTATATAATTACAAATGGTAAGTATTACCTAATCACTTTTTTTTGAATTAGTAACTAATGGTTTGGAACTGTTTAATAAGACAGTGTAGAAACACAGTACAGTAATGTAAAGTAATTGATAGTGAAGGAAGCCAACCTGAAAGAATAGTTATAATAGTATTTTGGTAGTAAGAACAGTAGAAGTTAGGGGTGACCTGGCGGTCTAGGGGTAAGGTGTCAGACTTCTATGCTGGCGTCCGGGGTTCAATCCTCAGTCCCGGCACAGATTTTTCTGGTTACCAAACCTTTCCTTCACCTCTGACAAGACATCTTGTGAATGTGGGGAATGCCAGGTCTCCACCGTGGTTCGGATTCCACTCATCTCACAATCACCCTACCATTACACATTAGCGTAAGTGCGTATAACCCGAACGGGTAGTAAGACGCGGTGTTAATAATAACAGTATAAGTTAGTTACTAAAACTTTTAATATATTCATACATCAAGTCATGTTGTCTGCACCTGTTGATAAGATTTTATCAATATCAATAACACAAATGATAAAGTAAAATGTTATTAATGTTGGGCACAAATACATTTTTTTGAATCTTGTCTATTGTTCTTCTAAACAATATCAGGGTATAGGCTAGGCTTAGATAGAAACCAACACTCTTCACTTGTTCTAGTATTTTATTTTACTTTTTACACTCCACATTTCTCATTTCTTTACATTTCCACATTCATACATAGTTTTCAAATTTTCGGAAATATTCCTTTTTTTCATATGAACACACGTTTAAAACACATAAAACACAAAGATATGTTATGGGACTACATTCTTCTAGACCTAACCTAACTGTCCTTTCAGGTTGGCTTCCTTCACTATCAATTACTTTACATTATTGTACAGTGTTTCTACACTGTCTGATATTATACACTAATCACATTTTTGTCCATTTTAAACCCCAACCACTTTTTTTAAGCAAAAATAAGTAAACGCCCGAACCCATTCTTTTCCCAGTCTTGCTTACATTATATTTGTCAAATTTTTTCACTGGAATAACAATTTTTTTTCATGCAATTTATAAATTACTGGTAGTTATTAATATGGGTGTAAATTAATGGTGCGAAATAATTAACAATACTGTTTTAAAATTAATTTAAATTACTGTACTAAAAAAGATGAATAATTATTATAAATACAAAAAAAAATATTCCAAAACCCTTTTAATTTGATGACAAAGGTAATTTTATCAACATCTTGACACTTTTTTAGTTATTACTTGTTGTCCATTCTTGCACTATCTTTCTGTCTTATGTAAGCATCGTTTTGAATGTCCTTTCCCCCTTTTCAGGAAAAACAAGCAAAGCTCAACCCCACCCCATCCACCCCATTCACCCTTAAAGTACTTGAACAACTTCATATGGGTATTGTTTCCATTTTAATTTTAAAAGTTTTAAAATTAAATTGTATTCAATCTTAACTAAATACTCAAAGCATTTTGAGAATCTCACTCAGGTTTGACTGATTTTTTTTTTTCACTTGAGCCCCCCCACCCCCTTATATGTTCCTATTTGTGTTGCCCATAATTATTTTGCAAGTTCCGTTTCTTCTTTTTTGTTGATTGGTTTTTCGTTTTTTAGGTAGTTAATAGAAGGCCTTGCCATTTCAAACTGTTTGGTGGCCACTTTAAACTAAACACAAATTTATGTTTGTCACACATGAAATAAAAATATATTTAAAAAATAGAAAATCGATGGCCTTACACATGTATTTAGTCATTCATATGATTATACGTCTACATCAATGAGATGAGGTCGGACCTCCATATGTCAAGGTCAATGTATAGAAACAATCTTTTTTATACATGATATTGTGAAGTATATTGTGTTTAGAAATATTTCCTAATCAATGCATTCATTATAAGTGAATATGAATCACATTATGTACAAGTTCATAAAGATAATTTTAAAAAAAAAAGTGTTGTATTTATTATACCTTGAAAAAATATAGCGACCATAAACCGCCGGTCAAAGATACTGAAACAAACTGAACCAGATTTATAAAAGAGGAGGTGACCTGGTGGTCTAGGGGTAAGGTGTCGGACTTCTATGCTGGCGGCCGGGGTTCGATCCCCGGTCCCGGCAAAGATTTATCTGATAACCAATCCCTTCCTTCACCTCTGACAAGACATCTTGTTAATGTGAGGAATGCCAGGCCTCCACCGTGTTTCGGATTCCACGTTAAACTTTAGGTCCTCCATTTCATCTCACAATCACCCTACCATTACACATTAGCGTAAGTGCGTATAACCCGAACGGGTAGTAAGACGCGGTGCTAATAATAATATAAAAGAGGAAGGCCTCTTGAGGAAAAAAGGAGTGTGGAGACCACCCCGCTAGGTGACCTATCGGTATCGCTATGACCCCTTGACTAAGTATTTCCTTCTTCTTCTTGCGACATCTTCAATTATATTTTTTTCTCATTTGTTTCTCTTATTCTATTGTCATTACAAGGGAGAAATCCCGATTCATCTTGAAAAAATTGAAGATATAGATTTTTCTTTCTTTGATATAACAATATAGAAATAATTTTTTCATGTAATGTTGTGGGGGTTCAGAGAGAAGTTCAACATATAAAGGTCCCACTGTATTTTATTTAATTTACAATCCCTCGAATTGTTTTAATTAATACAAATAGCTGCACATATTATTTAATATTCATTTGTTATTGAGGCTTGAGATTCCCTTTTATTAAGTTACTTTTTTGAATAGAAATTTCACAAATGTATATGGCTCTGAAAGTGCTAAATTATTTTTTGAGCAAATTTTTTTATATTTTAATTGGAATTATTTACCACTGATGTGGTCAGTAGTTTAAAAATATAGGGGGAGGGGGGGTGGGCTGCGTTTTGGTAAGGTCTTAAAAAGAATGTAATCTCGTTCGAGGAATTGTGCTGTAACANTTTTTGGCCCGCTGTTTTTTTTTTTTTGTTTAGTGGCATCAAAGTAAAGTTTGAAATATTCCTCTTTTCATTGCAAAAGCCGTTTTGTGTTCATGTCTCTTTCTCGCTCTATCTTGTACCTTCTTCCGTGTATAACAAGATGTACCTCAAATAATAAGTGATACAAGTTCTGATTAAAACAATTTTCCACATTGAAAGAACGAATCGTCATGTAGGAAAGTATTAACTTGTGTCTCATCTATCTAACATATTTATGCTAGCTTTGATTTATTGTCCCTAAAAATCCACATTTTTTTTCTCTTCTTGCTCCAATATATAGGGTCATTATTTTACCTTTTAGCATGCGTATTATCATATTAAAAACGAAAATTACATTTTCAATTTCAACTTTTTGATCTGTAGGCTCTGTGAAGTTGAATGTGTCCTTTCTGAAGCCCGGCCCCTGTACTGCTACCTCAAGTGTCTCTCTACAAATCTTAAGACTGTAATAATGATTATAACATGAAGGAAGCGAGGTCTACTGTTCATAGAACTACTAGTAAGACTGTAGTAACGATAACAACATTGTCGTCATATTTTTTTTTTTTTTTATAATTTAGTTTAATATATAGATTTTTATTTGTTTATAACAAAATATTACTTACGTGCGGCAAACAAATAATTCATACTTGGATTTTCAAGACTTAAACAACACTACCAGTTTATAATAAAGTGCACCATGGTGTATGTTTAAACCACAAAGCATATCATTATGTAGCCATTATTTCAGGGTTAACTTTTACTGGTGTGTTAATTTATTTTTAAATCAACTCCCGGCCATTTTATGAAAAAGAATTACCTATAATTTAGTTTTCTTCTTCTTAGTTTTGACATTATTTTATATCCTTATCAAGATAAAAAAAAAGTTTTTTTTGTTTGTTTTGAAGTAATCTAGTGTATCGTGATCAAAATATTTCCTTGTCTAAATAATATATCTAATATTGAGCTTTTAAGAGTTAATTTTGCAAAGAAAAATTTAGTTTTGTAACGTTATGAAAAATATTTGTTTAATGTAAGGGACCTCCACAGCTCTAAATCTAGCCCTGGCTCCATAGCTTTTATATATATATATATATATATATATATATATTACTACCTTCCTCTGTAGACGAACCATCAATCAAGTGCACCATATTTTCCACAAACGAATGGTTGGCCGGCTTAAACCGTGGCACTGAGAAGACTCATCTAGCTGGGAAAGACATTCAGTTGATTTCAACAGTTTCTAATGTATTACAGGAACACCCCTCACTTCACCACTGGAGTTGCACTAGTTTTATTAATTATGGGTAGAAACTTGTGAATCCCTTTTTTTGGCATAAATTACATAAAATATTATCAAAACAATCAAAGCACGGAGGAAATAAGGGTCCATGTATACAATAAACAAATACAGCAGAGACAAAGGGAAAGTTCCACTGCTAAAAGAAAGAATCAATGTTTTACTTTACAAGATAATCATTTAAAAAAACAAACAACATAAATTACAATGGCATCTGGCGGTCGCCCTTGAAACAGGATCTCAAGGCTACATTAACTAACCAATTTTATTGGAATATCAAGATGATTTACCTCCACTTGGAGATAATTTATAGAGATTTCTTTGTATTATGTCTTCGTGGCCAAGTTCCCTTCATGTTTAATGCATTACTTTCCCCTTTAACGCTCTTATACAACCTTCTTTAAATTTTGCTTGAGTACCACCATGTTTAGTACATTTACCTCTCATTACAGAACATTAAGAACCAGATCCTTTACATTTGTTCTTGGGTTAGGTCCTTGTTTCTTTAATACATACAAAGGATCCTTTATGTGTACATGTTGCCTGGGTCCTTTTATATTTAGTACATGTACCTCAACACGAAGTCCAATTAGTAAACCCTTCTTTTTTACATGTTATCCTTGTCCTTCCAAGTTAAGTCCACTTACCATTCTTAGAGCAAATTTCTTCAAACTAAATTTTTTCCTTGTCCTTCCATGTTTATTAGCTTCTAGTTTACTAAATTAACCTCCTACATGAACATACTTTGAGCACCCTTCTTTTCATTTGTACGGGTTCCTCCATGTTAGTACATTTACTTCCTCTCTTAGATTTCTTAATACAACCTTAAAAGTTTGAAAGTGGCTCGGATTCCTCCAAATCTTACCTCCCACTTGTACTTAAAAGCACCCGTCTTCTTTCAATTTGCTCCGGCTTTTCCATGTCTAATACATTTGCATTTTATTCGAGTCACTCCATGTTTAATACATTTACCTCCCCACTGAGCCTTATTAAAGCATTCTTCCAATAGCTTTTTATTATAGATTATTCCTCGTGTCAAATGTAGGCTTTCCTCTCTCTGTATATATCGAGAATTTGTCTCTCTTTTTTTGTAGTTTGAACACAACTTTATAAAACTCCCGTGTATTTTGTTTTAGTGGAGTATTTTCCGAATAGACATAACAATTTTTTGTTTTCTGTAAGGATAATTAATTGTTTAAAAACCAGGCTTTTTTTTTGCTATGCCATTAATAAGAGTATTTGCTGAAAAAGTAATTTGAATAAAAGATTTTAACCAAAACTAAACATCATAAATCATCTATAATCAAATGGTATTAATTTGGTTGAAAGGTAGGCTTATTGTGTATCCATTCAAGGTCATAAGATTATCTAAGAAAAAAGAACTTTAAGGTGTTTTACTGAACAATATGTTTGTAATAATTCTAAATAAAATAAGTGAAAAACACAGTGGAAACTGGATAATTCAAATTTGAAGGAATCGGGAAAAAATTCGAACTATCCAGAAATTCGAATTAAATAAGTTTCTTAAAAGGAATTAAAAAGAAACAAAGTGAAATTTTCAAACAAGCTCTAAAAACTTTATGTAACGTTTTGGACATGTGTTAACAATTTCTTTAAAAAGTCAGAGATTTTAATTGATTTATTGACTGAAAAATTGAATCACTTATATTGTTGCAACTTTCCAAAAAAAAACACCCGAGTTCTTGGATATGACCCTTGGCTTTTGCCGCACTCGAGATAGGACTTTCCTGAACTACTGAAGAATTGTCCTTTTCATCACCAGATGCTCCATCCTCGGCCTGGATGTTATTGTTGAGTACTTCAACGACGATGTCCGTATCAGTAATTTCACCACCCTCTGCCACATCATCCACGCTGACTAAGTCCACATAGGAGATAGCAGGATCAGGCGTAATTTCTTCCCAGTTATCAATAGCTGGTGCATCTTCAGTCACAGTTTCTCCCTTTTATTTCTCGATATAACCAGATTTTTTTTAAACCCGTTCTTAATGATCTCAACTTTCACTCGGTTCCACACTTGATGTTACATGTTCTCTTAGTCCCTCCATGTTGGATACATTTACCTTCCGTCACCACCCATTTAGAGCACCCCTCTTCTTTACATGTTCTCCTAGTCCCTCCATGTTTCATACATTTACCTCCCCTCTTAGGCAATTTGTGGCACCCTTCTTCTTTACATCTTGTCCTAATCCCTCCATGTTTGATACATCTACCTTCCTTCACAATCCAGTTAGTGCAGCCTTCTTCTTTACAAGTATTTCGGAGCCCTCCATGATTAATACATTTACCTCCCCTCTTAGGCAATTTGTGGCACCCTTCTTCTTTACATCTTGTCCTAATCCCTCCATGTTTGATACATTTACCTTCAGTCACAGCCCATTTAGAGCACCCTTCTTCTTTACATGTTCTCTTAGGCCCTCCATGTTTTATACATTTACTTCCCCTCATAGGTCGTCTTTGGCACTCTTCTTCTTTACATCTTGTCCTAGGTCCTCCATGTTTCACACATTTACCTTCCTTATGAGCATTCTTAGAGCACCCTTCTTCTTTACAAGTTACCTGGGTCTTTTCCCATCTATTACAATTAATTCCACCCCCAGCCCATTTATACCATTCTTCTCCTTTATAGGATGTAGTAAGGTCTTCTTTACATATAGCTTCGTTTTTTTCATTTTTTAAAGAATGGATTATTAAATTATTGAATTTGGTTTGAGAAGTCTCATACTGTCCCAATAGACTTGACAATTTAAGGTTTTCTTGCTCATTCTGTAAAATAATTGTTTAAAAAAAACAATAGAATTATTAAAATAATCTTAAAAATGAGACTGGTTTGGTTTACCATTAAAAATAGTAATTCATAATGTAATTCTAATCGAGAACGGCTTGGATAAATTAATTTTACATCACTTATCATTTGAGATACCAATTCAAATATAGTAATATTCTGGTTATAGTTTGGGTCAAAAGGGTTGTTACTTCCTATTTTAGTTATTAACCACTAATCTCAACAAATTACTTACTAAATAATCTTTCTTACATCTCCCAAACTCATTCCTATTATTGGTAATATAATAAATCCTTCATTGAAGAAAATTAACAATATGATCTAGGATAAACTTAATTAAACTTCCCACACCTTGCATCAAAGCAGTAGCCAAGAGGCCAGAGCATGCCCCAACAACACCACTCAAGGGAGACAAAACTTCCTTCGCCTCAATTTTTGGCTTAGCCTACTCCATCTCATCAAAAGCCTGCATAATCAGACCAACCCCGCGTACTCCAATAAATTCAATAGAACATTGCCCCCAACAACCAAGTTATGAACTTATCTGACCAATCACTTACTCCAAACAAAAAGATGTTCTACTCAGAGGTCTAACATTTTCACCGCCAACCAACTTCCTATTATCACTTCGCTCTGATGGAAGATGTCATCACTTATGCCCGTAACTTGAAGATCAAATATTGCTTTGAGGATAAACAGGTCAACCAAGATTAGGACAAGATGGCAGATCTAGGATTGAAGAAGTTCACTCCACCCTCCAACTGGGACCCCCCTTCCATTATCTTCAGACCACACTCTTGAATATTATATTGTTTATGTCTTGGCCAATGGGACTCGGCCGACATTTCCTAAATCATTCACCTACATACCGAAACCTCAATACTTTAAGAGAGAGAGAGAGAGGCCCTATCAAGGCTTAAAAATAAACGAGAACTTATGATCCTCTCTGCAGACAAAAGATCAACCATAGTGGTCCTTAACAGATCCACCTATATCAATGAAGCCCAGCGACAACTTGTAAATAAAATCAACAATACTTCCATTTTCATAGCAACCATCCTCTCCATGTAAAAAACACTCTACCCTATAATCTAACTACCAGAACCAAACATAATGTGTTCTGAGGAAGAAGACCTTAACAAGCAATGTCAACAACTCTTCAACGCTTTCACAGCTTGAGGGATACCATAAACAGAACCCTATTCAATCAAGAGCCTTTCAAGAAACACCACTCACCACCCAGTATTATGAAGGACTAGACCAACTCAGATTTAGACTAAACACAAGACTACAATATCCTAATCTCATCATCTCTCACATAAAAGCTTCTCAAGAGTGTTTCGAAAATCCCATTCAAACACCCTCCCTAATCTGTGCACCCTTATTTACCCTGCCCAGCCACAAACGACAACAAGCAACATCAGGCCAAAGGTCCCCTACAATTTTAACAAACCGAGATGCAGTACTTTGTTAAATTCACCCAACCTTGCTCCCCCTCATTCAACAGAAGACTCACACAAATGGAGTACCCCATGAAAGGTCACTATGACTTATGCACAGAAAATCTTACTTACAAGCTACAATGGAACTACTGCGTTACTAAATACATTGGATTTATCACAGGAATACCCGGACAAGAAATGAATAGCCACCGTTTTGATACCAACCCCAATGACCCTGACAAGTTCTGTAGCACTTCATGCCAAAACACATAATTCCGATTTTTTTACTCATACTATGATACTAGTGTTATACGAGCCCTCTTCAATAGATACAATACTTCCCAGTTTCATAGGTGGGAGCTTGCTTACCAATATATTATCAAATTCAGAAACCCTCCCCCCCCTACTCTCAAAATTAGATAACTTTCTCTACTTTCCTTCCAAGCCTGCCTACTCACAACAATCAGTAAATATCTACATAAACATTAATATCAGTTTATATAATTTAATTTAACAATTAAATATAATATAAATCAACATTCCACCCATCTACCGAGAATAAATAGACAAATTTGAACAGGTGGGTACAGAATCCAAGCCTATTTATTTTTTTAAATCAAGAAACAGGTAACAATTGTGTTTTACGCTCTTCTGCTTAAGAAGGGGAATTATGTACCCCGAAAATTATTCAATTATGCGTTTTAATTGTGAACTTTGAGGACTACAATTTTCTGGTTAGTGTGTAGGCCTTGCTTGCCCTTCTAGCCTCCTTTCAATATTTCAATTTAACATACACAGATAAAAGTTCTCAAAATCAATTTAAATATATACATTCACAATCAAACTTTGCTTAATGTACGAAAATCAATTTTAATTCTACTTACTGGAAGTTCCTCTTTAATAGGAGGGAATATAGGTCTTGTACAATCTTCTGGCTGCTGATTGGCATACACTTCTTCTTGAAAATAGTCCTCTGATTTTAATGGAAGATCAATTTCAGACTACCAGGAAACATAGAGAAGTTTTATACTTAACTCATTTCAGTATTTCGACTTGGATATGTGGATACATCACTTTGTCAATTTAATAACATTTATTCGAGAACCAATTAAGAAAATATTTAATGGTGTACTATTGTATCTAAGATAAAAATGTATTTCAATTTTGACAGAATACCTATAAATTTATAGATAGATACATGAATTTTAATCAATATATAAGTTAACATACATTATTATAGTTATGTATCTATTTAAGCATATTGTCAACCCAACAACTATAAAATTGTTGTTTTGTCAGGATGTCTATTGGTAAGGGGTGGGGCTCACAAGACATAAATATATTAATGCAGTCGTTTAACAGCCCATTTTACTACATGTTCAGGTTAGAGGCTTATGAAGGATGGGTGGAAAAAACTATCTTCAATTCACCCGAGCAAGGTTCAAACCTCAAGCTCCCAGTCAACAGCAGTCTAGCCTACTGTGAGAGTTGCACCTTGAAACATACGGCAAATGAAGCAGGTAAATGTGTCTTTGATTTTATTTACTGAACAGTGCTACTAGTCTAAAGAAATGACTATAATAAGATGTGATAGTGTTCGGTCTATGCTGGATTAAGACTTTAGAAGTATGGAGGCTGTCATGTCAATAACTCAAACTATAACTAACGTGTCCAGGTTTGATACTCGTGCGATGACTATTCACTTTCATGTATGACGCCCAGACTCCATAACTAGCCTTATAAGAGATTAAATGGAATTAAAAGATAGTATTACATTATATTAATAATTATCAAATGAATCTATGTATAACATAAACGTAGTTATTATTAATAATTTTAATTGTCTCAGCCACCAATAACCTCAGTGTGTCGACGGGCCTCTAAACTTAAATTATCTTAACCCATTAAGTGCCGCACTTATTACAGAATTTGAACGCAAAGAGTGACAGAGGTCTGTAATGTTTTGTGCAAAGAATGCCACAGCCATATAATTATAAAGAGTAATTACAGATATTTTTATTTGGTATCCTACATCAGATATTTTCCGGCAGTTATTGCTTACCTTACAGCAAGATTTAATATATTGCTTACCTCATTAATAAATATTCAGGCCTATGCATAAAAAATGCTTTTTAAAAAAAAAAATTATAATGAATAATTTCATATCTTTTTTTTAAATATATTAATTTATAAAGTTATTACGCCTATTTACTTATCTTGGTAAAGAAATCTTTCGTTCATATGACATAACATGAAAACTTAACTAGTGTATTTTTATAAATCATAATTTAACCCGTACATTTGAAAACGGTTTGCTAAACTGTTTACATCAGTATAAGTGTGAGCTACACTTATATTTTTCACACAGATTGTATATTAAAATTGTGTTGCACTTAGGACTTTTGAGTACATGACCATGTAATTTTAAACGCACTAAATTCCCAGTTCCAATAACAATTATTTACGGTTTATTTTTGTTGCCAACCTCATCTAGAACAATAGAAGGAATTGTTCTCTTTCCAGTGATGTGCGATACTAGACTATCTATAAGAGAGAACTAGTTCAAATATGGAAAGCCGACCTCATCGGCTATGGCATTTTTAACAGTAGTAGGAGCAGCCAATCAGATCGGCTCGTGGCACTAAAAGGGTTAAGATTTAATAAAAAGTTGTTCCAAAAACAATGTTAATGTCAAACCACAATAAAGCTCTGTTTAATTTACTAAAATTGAAATAAATTTTACTCACAAGAAGTTCCTCTTTAATAGGAAGACACGTTATAGGTCCTGGCAAATATTTTGGCTGCTGATAGTCGTTCACTTCAACTTTTAAACTTTCCTCTGATTTTACTGGAGGATCGACTTCAGACTAACAGGAAACAAGACAATTTTAAATTGTTACGCATTTTAACCTAAACAGATTTAAATAAAACATTTTTATAGACTATACAAATGTATAATAACCTTCATTAACCCTGTAAAGGAGCAATAACTTTCTGCATTATTCCGCTATGCTATAGCTTCTTATTAGGGTTAAGGCTAGTCGGCTGCCTTTCAGGATAGACGGAATGGAAATAAATAGTTATCTAATTGAGGGAAAGAGGAGCTTAGGAAGGAGGATTCAAATATTTATTATTATTATTATTATTAGCACCGCGTCTTGCTACCCGTTCGAGTTATACGCACTTACGCTAATGTGTTATGGTTGGGCGATTGTGAGATGAACTGGAGGACCTACAGTTTAACGTGGGATCCGAACCACGGTGGAGGCCTGGCATTCCCCACATTCACAAGATGTCTTGTCAGAGGTGAAGGAAGGGTTTGGTAATCAGATAAATCTTTGCCGGGACCGAGGATTGAACCCCGGCCGCCAGCACAGAAGTCTGACACCTTACCCCTAGTCCGCCAGGCGACTTGATTCAAATATTTGGATGACTTGAAAGAAAGAAGAAAATTCAGGGGGCTGAAGAAGGAGGCAGAGGACAGGGTGCAATGGTGGTTTTATGTTCACTGAAAAAAGGAATGAACCTATCATGAGACAGAATACCCAGTAATAATGATTATTATTAGCACCGTATCTTACTACCCGTTTGAGTTATACGCATGTAATAATGATTGTTATAATGATGTTTTGTCAACAGGGTGTGGATATAGAAATAATATTACAATTTATTTAATGTTCAGATTAAAGTAAAATGTCACCTACGAACAAAGATTACATAGTTTGAACCCAACAAACTATCTTTTCAGGGTTGTAAGATAGGGTATACAATAATTCCCTGTATAAAGATTGGCATCGTTAATCAAAGCATGTGAAAAACTATTTTTGTACACTTAATTTTATTTTAGTTCTGTTATATGCCCAAAAAATAAGTTTAACGGTTCTAGTTCAACAAGGTCATGGTTAGTACGATTGTGGAAAGTTTTTAAATTTTAATGACTCTTGGAAATAGGTTGAATGTGCTTTATTATTTCTGTGTAGCACTTTTATCTAGGCCTTCCTTCACGATATTGTATACAAAACCGATGGAAGAGAGGAAGACTTATATAAAAAAAATCCATATTTCGTCTGTTAACATTGACAGCATTTATTATATTACTAGTATTATTTTACAGGTATTGATACTTATGAGACGTATGTGTAGGTATGAGGAAGTGTATCCACATTTGCATGTAGAATGTGGGGAAACCATTTGCTAATCTAAGTGCACCCAACCGGGATCAAACTACAATATCCCCCTTCATCGGTAGTCCAGTCTATTGCGAGAGTAACACTCTAGATCATGAACAACCTAAACAACTTACATTTTCAGGGTGGCTACAAAACATATCTTAAAAAATTACCTGACTTTTCCAGGTTTTCCACGCAACATTTTTCAATTTTCCCTGACTATGTTTTTCCAGTTATAATGGTGGATGATGAATTGTTTTATTTATTATGATCACATATTAAAAAAAAATGTATCTACTAAATATAAATGGTTTTATCAGTTATTTTAAAAATTAATGAGGTTTTTTAGACATATTTTTAATTCCCTGACTTTTCCTTATTTTTAGTTAAATTCCCTGACATTTCCCTGTTTTCCCTGTCATCCAAAAATTCCTGACTTTTCCAAGTTTTCCCTGTTTTCCCTGTCTGTAGCCACCATGATTTTAATTGCACCAGTCATTAACTATTTGTTATGTATTTCCATGTAGGTTGGCTATCATGTGTGATGATGTAATAAAATGTCTGCTTCCCATAATGCTCCGCCCTAAATGACTATCAATAATCTTATCGATAGTCGGTGTTCCCGACCAAACCATTCTCACTCGAGAGGCAACATTCAACAAAGTAAGTCGTGTTCTTATTCCAGCGCCCCTTATCATGTTAAGGACGTAACACTATTAATAACGTTGATATCCCACTCTTCCTTCACGCAAATGAGGGCATATTTCCTCTTAGGTCTATCTTACTCATCCCTACTTCAATAAGTAAATTATAATTAATTTTCCAAATGTTTTCCTCCCTCTCTCCATGCAAATGTGGATACACTTTCTCTTAATTCAACCTTTCTCATACCTACACATCATACACTATATTGAAAGTACCAATACCTATAAAATAATATCTGTAATATGATACTTCAAATACAGGTATTTATTTCCTCTTAGGTTTATCTTACTTATCCGTACTTCATATATATCCCAATACAATTCAGACAGATAGTGAAATGTGGTGGGGGAAAAAAAGGACTGCACATTTTCACCACAAATAATAACCTCTTGATTGCAGCTACAGCTGAAACCGTTTCCGCAAATGTCGTTAGGGCGGTATAACAAGCGTCACCACTTCTGAACTTCTGAGTCCTAGTTGGATTGATAAAAAAATTGCTCCTCGGACCGAATTAACATTTTAGACCAAATAAAACTTCATCGCATAATAATTTCCGAGGATGTTTTAAAGCTAATAGTTAAATAACAGTTGAATTATTTATATCAAACTATAGCCTGAACGAGTAATATTAATAAATACTGTATTCACTAAGGTATACCTTGATTTCCAACACTTCCTGATGAATATTATGTTCCAAATCCTCCTCTGGTACAATCTCCACAGCAGATGTTTGTCTCTCCATTTTGTTATGTTGAAATTTGTGTAGCTATTATCAACATGAAAACAGAATATCTTGATTGGCCCGCATATTGATAACATAAAACTATAACTGTTAAATATTTCATGTGACTTAGTGTTTAGTATTATTATTATTATTATTATTATTATTATTATTATTAGCACCCCGTCCAGGCTATACGCACTTACGCTAATGTGTAATGGTAGGGTGATTGTGAGATGAAATGGAGGACCTACAGTTTAACGTGGAATCCGAACCACGGTGGAGGCCTGGCATTCCCCACATTCACAAGATGTCTTCTCAGAGGTGAAGGAAGGGTTTGGTAATCAGATAAATCTGTGCCGGGACGGAGGATTGAACCCCGGCCGCCGGCATAGAAGTCTGACATCTTACCCCTAAACCGCCAGGTCACCAGTGTTTAGTAAAAATTAAATTCTTTTAAAAATACAAACATATGTTGGGTTTGGATAGAAATGAAACTTTGTCTTTAAAACAAGAACGCGAAAACACTGTTTGCAAACATTTAAAATACTTAATTCCAACATGTAAACAAAGATATTTAAGCCCCAAAATTCCAGGTAAAAAAAAGATGTTGCCACATGGAAGGTTAAGTTTTATTAGGTTATGATGGTTTATACCAGTAGTCATGAGAATGTTAACTGTTGAGTAGTGAAACTCTTTGGTGCTAAATTACGACAATTCCAGTGGGTTTTATTTGTTCTTGAAATATTTAGGTAAGTTTTGTTTGGATTTTAAAATTTAAAATTTTTGGGTAAGTTCGTAAAAACTGATATTTATACAAGACAATTAAAAAAATGGCAAATAATAAATAATTTACCACCATCATTTCACTTAAAAATAAAAGGAGAATCAAAGAATACTACAATTAAAGTTATTTGAAAACATTTTATTCTAGCATCATTTAAACAACCTAACAAAATCAAAGAGAAACATAAAAATATTTATTATTACCGGTATGTATGGGTTTTTTTTACCCATGATAAAATACATTTTATTACATAAGACAGCATCTTTTCCTACCACCATTATATTGTGTTTTTGATTAGGCTACTGTACTACTATTACAAATTTTAATGGCATAAATGGTTAAGTTATTGGTAACTAGGCCTACCATAATAATAAAGTGGGCTACTATAGCATATTTTAGTAAACAAATTATTCTTTTTATTATTATTATTATTATTATTAGCACCGCGTCTTACTACCCGTTCGGGTTATACTCACTTACGCTAATGTGTAATGGTAGGGTGATTGTGAGATGAAATGGAGGACCTACAGTTTAACGTGGAATCCGAACCACGGTGGAGG
>CABFOW010000540.1:112191-140101 GCA_902141385.1 Timema californicum | reverse complement strand
TAAATGAAGTAGATTTAAGGTTGGCGTGCAAAAATAAAACATTGGAAGGCTTAGATTTCAAAAAGGGTGATACGCTGAGTGATTGTGAGGTATGCATTAAAGGAAAATTGACCCGAGCTCCCTTTTCTACAAGAGCTCGGGTCAATTTTCCTTTAATGCATACCTCACAATCACTCAGCGTATCACCCTTTTTGAAATCTAAGCCTTCCAATGTTTTATTTTTGCACGCCAACCTTAAATCTACTTCATTTACTGACCTCTTTTGATTACAATTCCCATATTCTGACGAGGTGATTTTGTTGATAGTACAAGGCCTAAAGAATAGTTACCGGTTTACCAAATTAAATAAGTGGTCTAAATGTGCCTCCTCACTGTGGTTTGAGTGAATTCATAATACAAATAAATATTATGTATTTATTTTTAAGAAAACAAATGGTTTTACTGTATACGTGGTATAATAATAATGAAGATAGTTATAAGTAAGAAGTCAACAAGTTTAAATGTGTAACAATAATGACCAACATAACTAAATAAAATTACTTAATATTTAACTCTCAGTGTGCATTTTATTGGTAGTGTAAATTAGAAATTTGAACCAATGTGTCATGAAAAAAATCCCGTTGCATTATCCCACTGTGCTGCCAGCTTTGTCATTTCAAGAAATAATATACGGATCCGAAATAGCCATTCGGACTGGCAAGCTCGTTTTTTTTTTAGAATGAAACGGTATGTTAAGAAAAGAAATAAACACTACAAACCAAATAGTGATTTTATTACTTGTGGTGTTTAAAACGAAAATGTGTATTATATGAATTATAATTTTTGTGTCTGGTATTAGTGTCTTTCGAATTTGTTTATATAACGTTAAAATGAATAAAATTTGTGCATTTATTGGGCACCACTCCTAGGATCTAGGGGGAAAATAATAATCAAAAAGAAATACATTTACCTCAGCTAATTCAGACAATGGCACGACGACTCTTAATACTCGAGACCACTGGGGAATACGTAAAATAAAACATGAACAATTTAAATAAATAATGGATAGTTGAAATAAAATGAAGTAATTTAGACTACAATAAAAAATGTATAAAATAGACAATAATTGAAACTTTTGTGGGTTTATTATTGTTTCCTTTTTTACCACATCCCAATCTAACCTATGGAAATCCAGGTAGTTATAATTCTAATTTAACAAAATAAAATAGTATTGTTGAAACAAAAAAAAAGAAGAAAAAAAAATATATAATTAATATTTAGACATAAAATAAAATGATAATTAATTCTCTGAATTAGATAGTCTTTCTGAAAGTTCTTACATGAATTTTGATTTTTGATAAGAGAAAAAAAAATTAATTTAAAAGTTGAAGCATTGGCATGACCTCGCCCATGAATTAGTCCATACTGAAACAAACCCAACTTCAGAAATTTGTTTCACTTCATTAATGCTAATTCATCCACAATTTAAAAAAATAAACAGTCTAGCTCTTGCACATACACTTAGCTTTCCAGTTGCTACTTGTACTTTACTTTACACCCATTGATTCACTTTAAAAATAATTTAAATTAAGAGCTACACAGATTTTGCTCCGTATTAGACCTTCACCGAGGAAGAAGACCCTAGTCCTCTCCAGAAAGTCTTTCAAAAACAAGTTTTAAAAAATGTTCTATTTTTACTTCCAAGTCCAAAGAGAAAACTAATATATTAAAATTAATGATAAAATGTTGACTATGGACTAGAGATAAAAATCAAATACAATGCAAAATTAAGATAAAGATTGAACTGTATGACAATGAATATGAACAATGTTTCTTAAAGAATTAAATGTGTATTTCTATCTGTCAGAATTGAAAAGCGCGCTTGTTTTGGAGTTATTTACTACTTCACTTGTTTCCTCTCTTAATTTCTTCTTTTACAATCACAAGACCCGACACTTACTTGTTTGACAGATCTGCGCATGCGTTGAAATAAATCATGACTGACATTTAAAATAAATAAAAGAAGAGTCATAAACTTCTTAGAAGGATAATTAATATGTTTAATAAACGGTAAGTGTTCTTCCTTAAGTCAAAATTCCTTATTTAAATTATTTAAAACAATGTGTTACGTTGTTCCTTCCATTAAGAAGAGTCATAAACTTCTTAGAAGGATAATTAATATGTTTAATAAACGGTAAGTGGTCTTCCTTAAGTCAAAATTCCTTATTTAAATTATTTAAAACAATGTGTTACGTTGTTCCTTCCATCCTTCTATTTTATTCAATCGATATAAATAGTATTATTTGTCAGGCTGGCAATACAGCTTGTTACGCGGCGGCCGAACTTTAAAGTGCTTAAATTCAAACAAAAATAAATTGGAAACTATTCTCATAAATTAGAAAAAAATATAGGGAAATACATGGTAGGGTGGCAAATAACGTTACAAAGTAAGGGTATGCAATTAAAAATTAATTTTAAATCCGCCGGAATTCAACACTTGTGTGTGATTAAGTGACTAGTCTGATCACTACACACTTGTGCACATTAATTAATTAATTAATCAATCAAACACGCTACTGGGGCACTGCTTGGAGCACTAGCTTTGAAACCTTTAAGTTGTGAGTCACTATAGGATTACTTGATATTCACTCGAAGTCTTGCAAAGACCTAATAATGAGACTTCCTTAGCTGCGCCATATCACGGCACACTAGCGAATAGTGAGCATATTTTATTCACCATTAAACAAAATATGTTATAGAGGACTTGTTTATCAAGTAGAGTAAAGTAAATCCAAAGAGACGGTCCTTTCCCCCTTCATTTATATCTTTCTTAGGATTATTTTATTGGAAGAGAAGTGCCATTGTACTAAATACATTTTAAAAGAAACATATATTAGTGCTTTAGATGCAAAGTGCAGTCCTTCCGTAAAATCAATCTGAGTAAAAAGCTATGTATGTGGGAAAATTAGATACATTGACTTAAATTACAGTTTAAATCAACTGTTTGACGAGGTGTCCCATTGGTTAAATGATTCTATAATAATTAATTCTTCTCACATATGTCTTCTTTCTCCGGTTTTCTTTCTCCATTACCATGATTTTAAGATACACTCAACTGTCAACAGTTTTATTCTTATTGAATTCGATTTTTTTATTTGATTGAAAAAAAAGTAGCTTTCTGACTCAGAAATAGAATAAAATCAAAGGTGGGTTTTATTTAGCAATTTATATATATATATTTAAAAAAAATTGTAGGGGCCCTATTTAGAGTACATATAAACCAGTAAACGTGTTCAAAATAGCTAAAAAAATATTAAAAATAACCCCCAAGCTATTTAAAATAAATAACGAGATAAATTAAATGTTGTAAATTAGGTTCAAAATGTTGTACGCACATAGTTATTTAAACAAAATATTAATGAATATTCGAAAAGAAAAGCTTTATTTAAAAAAACAACGAAACAAGCTATTTATTACCATAATAGTGGGCCCTTTATGCCCTATTTTATATATGTATACATATATATATAATATAATATATATATATATAATAGTGTGTAAGAAAAAATTAAAACTATAGTGATAGATATAATAGATTTGAAAAATATTTTTTTATTCAGATAAAAACAAGATTGTCCAAATATTTATTTAGGGATATCTGACTCTAAACGCAAAAACGCTATCGCCTTAACTATGGTAACTATGGTTTTTGACATTTTTTACACAATCAACTTGGTCGCAAACCAATTAATGATTCAAAACAAATTAATTGTTTTGCATGGTGTACTCATTAGAATAACTATGGTTTGTATACATTATTTTGTACAATGGTGTGTTTTTATCCCATTGCTTCAAATCTTAGCAGGTATTCCGTAACACACCAAATCGCAGTAGGACATAAACACTTAAAAACTAGCTTTCTGCGTTAACTGACTGCGGGCTGCGAGATCATATCTTGCGACTTCACTCCAAAGTGATTTTTCTCCCATATTTCAAAACTAAGGACTCAGGAGAGTTCAAGCCATCCAAGGGGATCCACGAAATTTTGTTAGTGACAATAGCCCATGTTTTAAGTTTAAATCCTTTAAGGACATCGGCTTCAATTGAGGCATCAGACATACCACCATTAGCCCCCACAACTTTTCTCCTAAGTCCTAATCATATAAAGGGATCTAACCTAAATCTCAATGTAGCTCTAACCATTTACAATAGAAAGTCTCATGTCCAATGAGATGGTGAACTAGACTTTTTGAATTAATTGGTTTTCAACTCTATCTGACACGGGTCAACGGGGCTTTTTCCTACTTTGGTACTTTTGGATAGAAAATTAGATCAGCCTCTTTGAGCTATGTGGGACGTTGACATTCTAGTTTAAGATTTGAATTACTTTTCATATTCTGAAAGGTGTACATTTGCTTTTCAGAGGAAGGTTGTTATAGAGGAAGGTAGCTGCAGCTTACAGCTGAAGTTATCTGCCTGTGGATGTTGATGTTGGAGAAAAAGTCATATGGAGTGGTTCATGGTCAGTGTGCTCTTTCCTCATACCTGTCTCTGTGAGGCTCAAGAATATTTAAAAACAGTGTACAAGGTGATAAACCTAAGATGCACCCACCAGCAACCATATAATATTGATAACCCTACATAAAACCTTAGATAGTTATTAAATATTAAAGAGCTATATCCATTAGTTGCTGAAAAAATA
This sequence comes from Timema californicum, assembly GCA_902141385.1. Lineage (NCBI taxonomy): Eukaryota > Metazoa > Arthropoda > Insecta > Phasmatodea > Timematidae > Timema > Timema californicum. The sequence continues at coordinate 135,420 of CABFOW010000540.1, read as the reverse complement.
CACTATCATATGAACCTAGTTTCAACGATCGTCTAAATTCAACCTTATTTAAAACGGCCACCTTTTGTTTCAATTGAATTCAACCCCTATAACATAGTTAATAAATGGACTTTTAGCAATATACGTACTAGTCCTATCTATTCGGAAATAAATAGCTCAGCCAATAGCCCATTATTACTATAACAACACAGTTGAAAAAGTTTATTTAATAACAAAGAATTTTCAAAATAATTTTACGCCCCCCTCCCCCCTCCTAAATATATATCTAAAAACAAAGCCAACACAAGCAACTTTTGTGATAAAGAAATCTGAACATCATAATATAGCAAGATCAATAAGCAATTAATAGACTGCCCTTGTCACACAGCAAATTGCTAAGACGACAGAATTTAAAGGGGTTAAGCTGTAAACAGTCAAAGTTATTTAGATCTAAAGTATTCACGTTGCCACCCTTGACTCCGCGAATATCTTGTTTCCAGTTCCACTAGATTAAACGGCTCTGTGTTATTTTGGCGCCTTATTCTAATGTTTTCTTCTCAGTAAATTCCATTTCAAATTTGTTTGTTTTTTTATATTCACTATAATGTACAAGAGGAAGCGTAATACAAGTCTTGGAACACCTTTGATTTCTTCTATTCAAATCGAAAATCACCTAAAAGAAGACGAAGATAATTTGGAATTATTGCCTTCTAATGTGTCTAAACGTAAAAGTAGTGTTGGTAAAAGTCCATCTGCGAAAACACAGGCTACGAATAAGTCAGATGTGTTGGAAACGTTGAATATACTAAGATCTAGTAGCAAGCCTAGCCCGGACAAGTCATGTGATCCTAAATCCCAGAAAGTTTTGAGCAGAAATGTTACATCAGTTACACCCAAGTCATCCACAAAGGATAAAACGGCAAAGACACAAACACAAGACCGCAACAATGAATGGAATTTAAAACGAACAAGAAACCCAAATTGCATCAAACACTACTTCAAAGAAGTTTTGAAGGAAGCTGGTTTGGTCTTCAGTGATGGTGATGGTCCACATTTATTAGGTTAGAAAAATGTGTTATTATTGAACTCGATAAGCCATGTGTACAAACTTTGTAAGCTCATATCCTTATAATACTCAAGTATGCATGATTTTTAATTTCGTGCATATGTATTCTGGCTGTATCCAAATAGTAACTTGATGAGCCGTTGACCCTTAACTTTCACTTTATAGTTGCATTGGCAATCACGTGATCAAGTGTAGATACGTCCGAATAGTCACGATGTGTGCTGTCGCACCCCTCACACACTTATGAGTCCAAGGGTGACTGCAAGTCGCTATTGACATGCTTTTGATACGGGGTTTGACTGCCAACTGTTTAATTTTTTGTCCGCTAGAGATAGAGCTCGCATAGTAATGGGATCTGTGATAACGTACGTTAAATATACAGGTTGTGTTGGATAATTTGTCATGTCCACTGAAAAGAAGCCACCAAAAATCTGTAATTAGCCTATGCTAATTAGGGCAGATAAATGGCATTTAAAATCGTTTCTAAGATCGTTGGTAGGAAGCAGCACTGTAGACTCAGGGGTGGGGAAAGGACAGTTTGCGGTTCAAATTGTCTGTTGCATTCTTCAACCTCAAGTGCGTGGTAAGTGTAAAGTCGTCAAGTCAAGTTTACTTGACTTCGTATACGGCCTTTGTGACCTTGATCACTCGAAATCATTATCATCCAATGTGAAAGTATAATATTTTGACCAATCGAATTCCTCGAAATAGAGGGTTGCCACACACTTAGAAAATTGGCAAAAAAACACGGATTTTTTTTTGTCTGGAAAAAATCGGGATAAAAAAAGAGGGGAAAGTACAATCTGAGGGTGAGATTTAGCACCTATATATAAAACAAACTAACTTAACCATTGATGACTCATTGAAACCATTTGACTCATTGTTATCCATTTGAGTCAATTCTGATGTATGAGAGATGACAGGTAGTTAAAAAGCAACAGGTGTGGTGGAAAACTATGAATCATTCATAAACTATAAACTCATTTGCAATACTGTAATAAGACTAGACATTTAGGCCTTTAATAACTTAACTTAGCATATTTATTCACCTGTTAAGACACTTTCCGAGGGATCCGACACCCTAGTTCAGTCGGTAGCGTCTCTGCCTATTGATATAAGGGTCCTGGGTTTGATTCCTGGAATTGTTGACAAATTGGCGGCCGGAGAATAGATGTTTTGCCGGTCCTAGTCTTAAGTTATTTTATAAGGCATATGGAGCCACAACAGGTGTAAATAAAAAACTGCCACAGGCGGGAAACAGTAATAGATGGAATTTACAATTTTCGTGACTTAAAATTATTTGTTACGTTTGATATTTTTCTTGGTTAACTAGATGATTTAAAATTCTAATCTAAAAAGAACTTCTAAAATTTGAGTTCTCAGTTGATTTATATTGACATGTTTTAAATTTCGTTCTTATTTCACAAGAGATAAATGTAACCTTATCAAATCATCTTGTAATAGGTATCTTAGAACCCAAATAATAATCTTAAATATTATAATTAAATCGAATATGTTTTACAAATTATAAAGAATAAGTTAGTCCTTGTCTTGGGCGTAAAATGCTTACAACTTGGTTTTGAGAAAAAATTTTGTCTTACCATTAACTTAAATACGCTGCCAAAGAGCATCATTATTCATAACAGACACATTATAAAAATTGTTAAATAAATATTAGGATTATTTGGTACCTACTATTAAAACTAAATGTGTTAGTTATAATCATAACCACTATTTGAGTTATTTATTCACCTGTTAGACACTTTCCGAGGAATCCGACACCCTAGTTCAGTCGGTAGCGTCTCTGCCTATTGTAATAAGGGTCCTGGGTTTGATTCCTGGAATTGTTGACAAATTGGTGGCCGGAGAATAGATGTTTTGCCGGTCCTAGTCTTAAGTTATTTTATAAGGCATATGGAACCACAACAGGCATGAATAAAAAACTGCCACAGGCCGGAAACAGTAATAGATGGAATTTACGGTCTTCGTGGCTTAAAAATTTTGTGACGTTTGATATTTTTCTTGGCTAACTAGATGATTTAAAATTCTAATTTAAAAAGAACTTCTAAAATTTGAGTTCTCAGCTGATTTATATTGACATGTTTTAAATTTCGTTCTTATTTCACAAGAGATAAATGTAACCTTATCAAATCATCTAGTAATAGGTATCTTAAAACCCAAATAGTCTTAATTATTATAATTAAATCAAATATGTTTTAAAAATTATAAAGAATAAGTTAGTCCTTGTCTTGGGTGTAAAATGCTTACAACTTTGTTTGAGAAAAAAAATTTGTCTTACCATTAAATACGCTGCCAAAGAGCATTATTATTCATAACTGACACATTATAACAATTGTTAAATAAATATTAGGATTATTTGGTACCTACTATTAAAACTAAATGTGTTAGTTATAATCATAACCACTATTTGAGGCATGCTTCAGTGGCTGCATGGTCTAAGGCGCTACTCTCACAATAGACTATACTACCGAAGCTAGGGAGATTGAGGTTTGATCCTGGCTGCATGTGATGAGGTTGGGTTTACTTAAATATTTTTCCACTCTCCCTCCACACAAATATTGCTACACGTCCTCTAAAATTCAACCTTAATAATCGCTAACACACTAGTTTATTTAGTACAGGTATATAACTTTTTGAAAGTGTTTTTGTCATTATAAACTTCTTTTTTTTTGCCAAAATAAGATTTGTATATGTTCCTTACCCCAGATATTTTCCATCTATATTATTATTATTAGCACCGTGTCTTACTACCCGTTCGGGTTATACGAACTTACGCTAATGTGTAAATGGTAGGGTGATTGTGAGATGAAATAAAGGACCTAGAGTTTAATGTGGGATTCGAACCATGGTGGACGCCTGGCATTCCTTTTAAGTCTATAAAATATGAACGTACTACACCACCACATTGTTCTCACTGAGTAAAAAAACAAAATCAATACTCAATCTAGTACAATATTCTCAGTATATGAGAAGAGCGAGCCACACATTTGACGTGCTTTTACAGACTCAACAAACCTTAGAGTTTCAGGTTTTATAGATGATGCGAATATTTATCAACCAAGAATACAATAGCTAGCCTATATATAAAAAAAAATTTTTTATAACATTTTTATTTTTCAGATGTCAAACAAGCTCTGTTTATCAACGAGGTTGAAAAACTGCTGACGGATATTTCTGCCCGATGCACTAATAACATTGAGAGATTCCTAATCGAATTGAAAGAGTATTGTAAAGATAAGAACGTCTTGTTGAAATCATTGGAGCCTACACATGTGAGTTAAAGATCGTGTATTTGTTTTTAGTCAGGGCTGTGAACTTTATGAGTCGAAGTTGGAATCAATTTTGAGTGAAGTAGGAGTTGGTAAAAATGTACCGACTTCAGTTTCAAAATAAAACTTATAATATTACAACAATATATGATAAATAATTTTAATGTTACAACTTTTTTTTTTATTCTTTAAGACCAATATTTGTAATGTTTGTTGACAATGAATTCAAATATAATTTGCTGTGCCAAAGAAGCTTCCCATAAAGTCTTCTTTATTGGAATGTTTTACTGCAGTAAATTTGTTGTTACTAATTAGTATACTTTAAACATCTTAGAAAACATTCTTAAAGAATAGTTATAAGTAAGGAGTGTTTATAATGATAGGTATACAGGGAAACTAAGAATATAATAGCTAGCCTATATATAAAATTTTTATTTTTCAGATGTCAAACAAGCTCTCTTTATCAACGAGGTTGAAAAACTGCTGACGGATATTTCTGCCCGATGCACTAATAACATTGAGAGATTCCTAAACGAATTGAAAGAGTATTGTAAAGATAGGAACGTCTTGTTGAAATCATTGGAGCCTACACATGTGAGTTTAAGATCGTGTATTTGTTTATTCAGGGCTGTGGACTTTATGAGTCGGAGTTGGTAAAAATATACCGACTTCAGTTTCAAAATAAAACTTATAATATTACAACAATATATGATAAATAATTTTAATGTTACATCTTTTTTTATTCTTTAAGACCAATATTTATAATTTGTATTGACAATGAATTCAAATATAATTGGCAGTGCCAAAGAAGCTTCTCATAAAGTCTTCCGTATTGGAATGTTTTACTGCAGTAAATTTGTTGTTACTAATTAATATACTTTAAACATCTTAGACAGCATTTTAAAAGAATAGTTATAAGTAAGGAGTGTTTATAATGATAGGTATACAGGGAAACAGACACAGATAAGACTTACAGTAGCCTCATGGCTTCTTTGGTGCTGACTGACAGCTCACAGCTGACTTCTGACAATCAACATTTAGGTATACACCCAAATTGAAAAGGCCGTTTTATGACCATTTTAGAATGTGTTCACAGATAAGCACTGCTCACAAATCTTCATTCTGTCATAACAGGGACATACTGTAGTTATTAACAAGAAACTTTGTCGCTTTGTCCCCCATCGTCACCGCGGGAAATGTCGAGTAATCATTCAAATACGAATATACTGCACACATTTCTTGTATTTTCCTTTCCCTTTTACTCCTAAACCTCGCGCGAGCCGGGAACTGAGTTGGGTCTGCTATCATGAGCATCTACCAAATTAACCTGCTCTACATCCCACTCACAAGAGGCTGGCCAATCGCCATTGACGCAGCGGAGGATGCATCAGGAGACCCGGGCATATACCGTCCAGGATTCGTACCTCCACCACACATCCAACAGCCTACGGTGATCTACAGGGACCGACCCGCGCGAGTACCTTTTGCCCCAGCGAGAGGTCAAAGCCAGAGTTGCGGACGGCGAAAATAGCCAGATGGACAAGAAAGCACTCAAGAAAACGGTTCTCGTATTTGTATTTCTAAATTGTTTAACTATGTATTGAGGTGATATTAATAAAGGCTCCGAGACGGCTTCCCTTCTCGCCATTGGCTGTCCTCTCGAACCTTCCATCCTCTGCTTCCGTCGCAGTGGCAACTATATAAGTGCGAGGGCCAGGGATCTCAAGTCAGTCGTGAGGAGGGGGCCCTCTTAGATGATTTACCCTGTTGTTGCAGTGGGTCACCCCAAAAACCTTGGACGGAGAACTCCTCTCCCCACAAGACAGTCTGATTCACATGCTGCTCACCATCAAGTGCATCCAACCGGGTCTGATCGAGTTCCTCTTTCACAAGATCGCCGAGTTGGGCATGGGACGTCACAGGTGGGCTTTGGGTGTATGAGTACTCTTAAATTCAAGTAGAGTTTTAAAAGTTGTCCAAACTCAACTCAAAGATTTTTTTTTTTTATATAAAATTTGAAAAATAAAAATTTGATTATTCAGAATTTTCAATTTTTATCTCGAAAATTTATATAATTTGCTACGATTTGAAAGTATTATTTAATCGCATAGAGAGTCCCTCATTTCATTTTGACTAGTTTAAAAATATATATAAATTGTATGGCTAAATTAAATTTATTTAAATATCTGAATTTTCATGATAATACATTTTTTAACAAAAAATTTCATTATTAAAAATTCATGTTTGTGTATAATATCTCTTTAGGGGTCTGATACAAAAGCACATATTGCTATATTACTAGCACAAATATTGATCTCTGATATTAGAATTATTAAAAAAAATATATATTTTCAGTCAAATTCGTTTTGAACTCGCCTGAAAGTGAAAATTGTGTACTCACACATATACCTAAAGAAACTATCCTGGATTTGTTTTTAGTGGGCTTTTTAGCGAGGGCTGTGGAGTCAACACGCTAAGCCTTCGACTCCTTCATTAGGGTTAATGTAGATCAATTACTAATGACAAATTTAGAGCAATGAATATATTTTCAGTCAAATTCATTTTGAACTCGCCTGAAAGTGAAAATTGTGTACTCACACATATACCTAAAGAAACTATCTTGGATTTGTTTTTAGTGGGCTTTTTAGCGAGGGCTGTGGAGTCAACACGCTAAGCCTTCGACTCCTTCATTAGGGTTGATGTAGATCAATTACTAATGACAAATTTAGAGCAATGAATAAGTTTTTATTTAGAAGCCCAAGTTGGGAGTCGGTAAATTTTTACCAACTTTGACTCCACCTAAAATTGTTTCCAACTCCACAGCCCTGCTTATTATTATTATTATCACATTACTACCCGTTCGGGTTGTACACACTTAAGCTAATGTGTAATGGTAGGGTGATTGTGAGATGAAATGGAGGACCTACAGTTTAACGTGGGATCCAAATCACGGTGGAGGCCTGGCATTCCCCACATTCACAAGATGTCTTGTCAGAGGTGAAGAAAGGGTTTGGCAATCAGATAAATCTGTGCCGGGACCGAGGATTGAACTCCGGACACCCAGCACAGAAGTCATGACAGCATATCATATTATTTTTAACAGGGTCCAGCACAAATGTAGCACAAAAAATAAATAATAGGTAAAGAGGACAGTTGAGTACTTGAAATATAAATTTAGTGGATTCATCGCAGAATATTATCTTTGCATCCGCATTGAGTGTGGAATAATAACAAGAAGTCACTCTCATGTTGTAGGGGATTTCACGTGACAAGGAGATCGAGGTTTTAATCCTGGTCTGGTGGACTGAAAGTGGTTTTCTTTCTCCTCTCAAATTCTAATATAATGTTTACCTTCCTATTTCTTATCCAATTAGCATAATTAGTTATCTATTATGTAAACGGGTAATAAAACACAGAAAAAAATTATTTCCACCAAACCGACACACTTGTGACTGAAAACATAAACAGAAACAATTTTTTAAAAACAAAACCGAAAATGCATCCACCAATCCGACCAACTGTAAACAAGTTGTAGTTTTAGCTCGGTACACCTGACCAGGCTCAAACCACGGTCTCCTTGCCAACAGCTGGCCACTGAAGCAAGTTCTAGTCAGTTTTATTTAATACAAGATAAACAAGTTAATGTTAAAAATAGAGGAGTAGGTAAAATTTTACTTTCTCTTAACTACAGAAAACACTTCCGCTGTACAAAACACCTGGCAGGACAATGTAGGAAGATTTTGGGCAAACTTTCGCTGTGGTGTTTCCAAAAACTCTGAAAACTTTCGATCTTTTCCGCCTTCGGTCGGTATTTCCAGATGTTGACAAAAACAGTCGCCGGCGACTCGGAATGTTTCTGTTTTCCGGAACTTAAGGTGCAGTTTCGTCGAAATTGACACGGTTTCTGTTTTGTTTTAAGTTTTGTCAGTCTGGTAGAAAACCGCCTTTATAGGGAAAAGGTTTGCTGGAAAAAGTAGACAGGTGATATGGGAGGGGTGCGGGGGGGACATTTAAAGACTTTTATACTAATTTCAAACATTAAAACAGATCCGTTCGTTCTCTCACTGAAATAAATAAAACATTGAAAACAGTCCTTGCTTGGAAGGGGTTTGTTAAAAGTCCATTTTTCATAGAGAGCTCTTATCTGACAGGAAAGTTACCAGCTCAACTTTCATGTAACCATACGTCAACTCATTGAATCTGCAGCTGTCATTTTTGAGCGATATTATCAATATCTGTAAAATTATATATATAAAAAAAAATAGGTAGATACTAATTTTGGCTTTAAAAAAACTCTGATCTTCCTATGAAAATTGTATGGTAACACGACACGGTCTAGTTATTTTATTTAATAAAAGAGAAAGTGGTGTCACCCCTGAATTGTTGTACTCAACTTAAAAACATTGGTTTGGTTACAAAGTTTCCTTTGTATACAAATATAATACAACTCTTTATAATTTTTTTAGCACCCTGTTTTACTTATTTGGGTTGTATACTTGTAAACTAACTATACTAATGACTTAGGATTAAGGGTGGTTGAATGTAAAGGAAGTGTACCCGCATTTACTTTGAGAGAGAATGGTAAACCATTTAGGAGAAACCACTTTCAGTACACTCGAATGCGATAAAACTTTGATCTCCCTGTCGTCAACATTCTAGTTTATTATGAAGGTGATGCCTTAGACAATGTGACCACCGAGGTGGGTAACTATTTGCTTCGGTAATTGCGTGGTATAATGCGCCGCTCTCGCTTTGGAATAGACTGCCGAATACGTGGAGGTTGAGGTTCGAATCTCAGTCAAGTATAATGAGGATGGTATTTCACACTCTTTCTCTTTCCATGCAAAAGCTGGTACACTTCATCTAAATTCAACCTTCCTCATATCTAACACATTAGCTTAATTAGTAGTACATATGCGCACAATCCGAACGGGTGCAATTTCGGAGTGCTAGAGAAAAAAAGTGACAGTTAAACGAATACCTTGTGTTTTGCGTTCTTCCCTCCTTGGAGCAGCCAGAAGACAGACAAGGAGATATCTTGGGTGCAACTCATCCTTAAGCAGCTCAAGTTCATCGGACCAGTCGTGAAACCGTTGGAACTCAACGATTGGTATTTTCAGCTCTTGGAAGGGGTCCCACACAATGTAAGTTTAATATTTGCATTTAAACTATTGACACTTTTATGTTAAATGATTTTAAAATAAAACGTCATATTTTAGGTTACTTAAATATATAACATCACTTTGAATGAAACAAAAAAAAAAGTTATACTAAAAATTAGATCACTTGGAAATAAAAAATATAGGTACACCAAAAATCCAACGAAGAAATTATTTTTGAAGTTTTGGTAATTAACTAATTAGGTTCAGCAGTCATATTGTCTCAAATATTGTCGACACAAATAAGATAATCAATGTTCATCTGTTTTAAAATAATTTGACAATTTCAAGCGGCAGTTAGTGACTATCTATTTTTGGTTAACTTTGCCAAGTCTAAGCGATTAGTAACTATTTCGATATATATCGACATAAACACACGCATATCTTATAGGCACAAAATTTTACTTTTATTATCTAGGAGTGTGATTATAAACTGCATTAGAATTTTATGATGGCTGTTTCTTGGAAAAAAGTTCGGCTTCTTTTTGGGCCATTACGGTAATGACAAAACAATATATCAAATAGAAGAAGATTATTTATATAAAAAAAAAACTTTGATGTTTGAATGAGTAACTAAAATATCTTTAATCCAGCAGAAATAAGAGGAAGCAATGTTTTAAGTTAATATTATAAATTTGAAGTCTTATCTTGTTAAAAAAAAATCCGCTTGCTCGTTTAATCCTTACTTTATTTAATAATTTTGTAGCTTGCAGCCTTAAGTAATCTAGAGCATGCAGGGATCACATAAGCTTGAGAACTCATACTGCCATTTGTTCTGTATCAGCAGTTACACACGCATACTAGGTCATGTATTTAAAAACAGAGATTGTTTTGCCAATTCGCATAGCAAAATCAATAACTAAAGGGAAACACCCCCCCCCCCTTTTTTTTTTGACACATGACAGCGGGTTTGTAGACCTATTCAGGAGAGNCCCCCCCCCTTTTTTTTTGACACATGACAGCGGGTTTGTAGACCTATTCAGGAGAGGCGGACCGAGAAGGTCGACGGTTGATAAGTGTCTACTTCGAAGTGCGTTATATACTCGGCTACCGAGTTACAGTAACCTGTGGTGAGAATATCTACAGCTTAAGTCCCTGTTCAGTACAGAAGAGGACATCTTGAAAAGTATCAGGTGCACAACAACTGTACAGCGCCTGTTATCTAGATGTTCAACAACAGGTAGAGTTGTAACGCCGAAGTTATGGGAAGGCGCAGAACTGCTGAGTAGGGATATTGATGCAACGAGGACCTTCATATAAACTCTTTCACCCTGTTCTAAAACCTAAATCACATTTATACACTTGTATAGTAAGTAATTTATTTCAATGAACAAGATCAAAACAAACACCTCAATAGTATGTCGTTGGCTACCCATACCACTGAGCCATCGTGACACATCGGCCCCCTGGTTTGGGGGAGTAGCGACAATGTTTTATGAAATGTTATGTTTTTAATTTGTTGCAGGTGCAAGTGGACATGATAACTTTGTTCCAAGACATTGTCGATTCTGAATATCACGAGGAATGTGCTAAGAAGTTCCAGTGAGTCGGTTAAATATTTTCTCTCTCGAGTAGTTTTTATTAAAATTTAGGTGTGAGGCGATTTAAATGCTTGGCTTCTGTGATTGCTACTACTGTATTGTATTTATATAGGGAACAACTCTTTTCACTTTCCTTATAAAGATATATATATATATATATCCACATCCATTTTCGATTTATTATGTTTGTTCTTTATGTTATTCCTTTTACACGTTCCTTTCTGAGTGTTCTATCATTCTTTACAAATTTCCCTTCTCTCCCTTTTGTGTGTGTGTGTGTTTTCTTTTTCTCTATCTTTTAGTAAATTATGTTGCACGTTTCATACTCACCATGATGAGTTCCGATAGAATGAAACCTATGGTCGGGGGATTGGCCGGTAACAATCGATTTTCTACAAGGGGCGACCATTACCTCTTTGTCCAGTGGCAGGAGTGTAAAGTGTGATGTATAATTATTTTTAGAACTATTATGATGTTCATTAGTGGGCTTAGTCCCACATAATAATAGGACAAATATAACAACAATACCTCAGGCCATTAATTTATCATCCTTAATATGAACAAAATTTAAGTCGGGGGGGGGATTGTACCAACACAGGAAAAAAAAATTCTTTGGCGTGTTGTGTTTTCTAAGATTAGGATTCAAGATTCGAAGTTAAAACAAATATTCTGATTCGATTAAAAAAAAAGCGGATATGACCTATCTTTAGATAACATAAAATTGCTAAGGATGGTATCCTTGAATCCTTGAGGATATTTATTTAATATTACCGGTCTACCAGAGAGCAGTCTTCTAAAGGTACTTGTTTTAGGGCGATGCTGCGGGAGTACCACCGGCTCATTCCGGCCCTTTTAGAGATGTTGAGAAGTTTGGATATCTCCCCCGAGCTGCAAGGAGAGCTCACGCAGCAAATGCTGAAGATTCTTCCCTCCGTGCCGATGGAAAACCTTCCCACCCTCGTCACCTTCCTCCAGGTCAACACGTCGCCACCAGATCTGCCGCAGGTGTGACTCAGGCTGTTGACTCAAGATTACGCTCCGCCTGGAAGAGAGAACCTACTCTCACTTCCGGGGGAGATATATATCATAATTACTTGAATATAAGAGTGCTCCCTCTCTCCCTCCCCATCAAATGTTTGGATCCAAAAAGATATAGGAGATTGGATGATGTATTCAAATGTTTTACTTTCAAATTCAAATTTTGAATTAAATTACATTTTATTCCAAATGTAGGATCCATTTTGATTTGAAATTTTGAATCTGATACGAATCCTAACAATGTTAAAATTTTGAAGCATAGTGAAAGTATTCATATTTGAAATATTTTAAACTATCCACTTAATTGCCAGGTGGTGCGCGCACTACGGAAACATCTCAATTTTTATCCAGAGGACCGCAAGCACGCCAAGCAGTATGCGGAACAAGTCAACTACCAGCTTTTGACTGCCGAGAGTCTCCAGGATAGCATGTTGAACTCCGAGCCTCTGGTGTCGGCTTGGCTCAAGCTGGTCGAGGAGGCGGCCGACACCTCCGATCATAACCCCATGGATGTGATCATGCTCCTCCTGCTCTACTCGACCAACAGCCGCGAGAACAAGAAGCTCGCCAGGAAGGTGTTCAGCAGCAAGGTGCGCTCGGGCACGTTCACACCCAAACTTCTGCAAGCTGTCTTCGAGAGGCACTCTTCGGTGAGACTCGTTCTATATTTTTCATTTTGTTTTAGGGCTGGGTCGATCAGCCCTGTTCACCTTTGTTGCTGACGTCAATCTTGTCGATCATTTGATTTATTTTCTTTACGGTTATGTAGATAATTAGAGTTGGGTCAAATCCACTATTTTACAAATCCAAATATCCAATTTACCTCTGAATCTCAAATTCGGATTTGAATCTAAATTTTTGGGAAAAATTATGAACATAAGAAGAAATATAAATATAATAAAATAATATAAAATACAAATAATAACTAAATGTTAACATTATTTACTATAACATTCATACACTCAGATAAGTGTAATATTACTGGTCTAGGGTCTTGTTGTCAAGGTCATTCTATAATTACACTTTGTTCTAAATCACTAATAAGCATTATTAAGATTATTTGGAATAGAGCACTAGGCTAAATCATGGTTTAAATTAGGAGTGATAGCCAGCACACTTACCTTGGTGATATTGAAGTAGAAATTGTTTAGATATAACACTAAAAAACACACAAACACATTTTTTTAATGATCTACCTAAATAATTTCTACTCCAGTATCATCAAGGTATGTGTACTAGCTATCCCTCCTAATTTAAAAAATAATAAGCATTATTAATTCTCTAAAACAAATTTAACTTGAGATTTTATTTTAAGTATTTGAGTTTTGAATTTTAAATTCTCTCAAATCCTCAAAGGCTCGATAGATTTGAGGTCCCATCCCCCCCGACCTAGGTTCCATTCTATCGGAACTCGCCAGGAGGGGGTGTGAAATCACCCCAACGCAACTTTCTAAAAGAGGAAACTAAAAATTCAAAATGGAAAGAAAGGAAATTGCTAAAGAACAAGTAGGCATTTAAAAGGAATAACATAAATTTAACAATTTTTAAATGTTTAAAATAGAATAGGTATAAAAGAAAACTGCATTCTTCTTCTTCTTCACTTATTTTCGATGATATTTGTGTGTTCTAGATTGTGGAAAAGTATCTGTCACATACCCTGGAATTAATCAGCTCTTTTATTAAGTCAAATGACCCCGGACTTCTAAACCACGCCATTTCTTGGTTTCGGTAAGTCAACAGGTTTTTTTTAAATTTTTGTCAACCTTGATGCTCTTGGGTTAAGTGCTCGCCTCAGGACCCAATGTTTTGTTGGTTCAAACCCGGCCGGGGTCGATAGATTTTTTTTCTCTCGAGCGTTTCCGAGATATTTTAAGTTCCATACTAGTCTCGGCTCTACTCCATTCGATCTTGTAACTTTATTAGGCCTTATCCTCTTCCTTTTCATTATTGTCATTTCACATTTCTTCTTCATTCCATTCTTGTAGTTGTTCCTGTACTTCATCTTCCTTCTGTCTCCATACTATCGAGCTATCGGTAAACATCATGGCTTTCATACTTTCTTCCTCGAGTTTTCCCGCCACTTTGTTCCTGACCATTTCCATTACCGTTACAAATAGTAATGGTGAAAGGGCAATCCCCTGCTCCGCTCCATTTTTTTTATTTGAAACCACTCCGTCCTCCCACTTCCCCATATTAACACAACTCTTTTTATCCTCATACCTACTTTTTCCTCTCATTACAACTGCTCATTCCACTCTGTTCTCCTACATCGCTTTTCACACTTTAGCTCTATCCACGCTATCATATTCCTTCTTCACAACCTTAAATACCGTTACCAAGTCTTTCCTAGATTCATACCTTCTTTCCGTCAGCTGTCGTATGGCAGAGAACAAGTATATTGTAGACTTCTGTTCTCTAAATCCGTCCTGTTCCTCTCTCCGTCTTCCTTTCATTTACTTATTACTCGGTGACCTGGTGGTCTACGGTTAAGGTGTCGCACTTCTGTGCTGGATGGTCCAGGGTTCAATCCTCGGTCCCGGCACAGATTTATCTGATTACCAAACCCTTCCTTCACCTCTGACAAGACATTGTGAATGTGTGGAATGCCCAGACCTCCACCGTGGTTCGGATCCCACGTTAAACTGTAGGTCCTCCATTTCATCTCACAATCACCCTACAATTACACATTAGCGTAAGTGCGTATAACCCGAACGGGTAGTAAGACATGGTGCTAATAATAATAATAATAATAATAATAATAACAATAACAATAACAATAACAACAATAATAATAATAACAAAAATAATAACAATGACAATGATAATGATAATAATAATAATAATAATAATAATAACAATAATACTTATTCCTCTACACGTTGTTATAAAGATGCAGAGATGTGTCGTAGTTGATGAGGTATTTCAAGTCGGATCATTAACTATCAAAGTTTTCGTCTTTCTTCAAATTATTTCGAAGCTGTGAAGGTTATTGTGGGCGCCAAAGCTGACGCCAAGGAGAGTTGAGAGTCGGTACACCAAGACTTTGACTCTACCCCTTCATAAATTTGTTCTAAAAAATAAAAAAATAATGTATAACAATAAAATGATATATTTACCATGTATATTGTTATAATAGCACAAGTTTCTAATTTCAAGACGAAGCCTTTATATTTGTATTGACTCCAATCTTACCCTAAATTGTTTCCGACTCCACGGCCCTGCCTTCAACTTTTGACATGTCGGAAGTTTCGCACACTTCCTACTTTAACTATTCTAGGGGGTTCCCAACTGGCAGCCAGCGATGCCTTCTTTTCTTGTGGCTCATAAAGTTTCTGTAAAAATTAATCTAATATAGTAAAACTGATGTTTTTAGCTGAGAAACGGAAAGTTTCGACTTGCATGGAGAAAAATAAAATCCATAAAAGCTCCAATCGATGTTCAATAATTTCTTCCTTACATCTGTTGTACTATATTGACATATCAAATATAGTATATTATTGTCAGAAAATTTGTTTAACATGTAATTAATTAATAAACATGTTTAAATTACTTCTTGTTTCATTCTCAAATTTAAATATCTGACAAAAACTATCTGATCTCTTTGCAGCCCGGCACTAGACTCTTGTATTCAATCATGGCCTTCGGGCACTTTTAAGTTGGTAACCCCTGAACTAGTCATTATAAAAAGGTATTTCCTCAACCTGAACCATCTGACCCGCCTCGGTGGCGTAGTTGGCTAACGCTCTTGTCGTGTTGAGCTGACCGCTGAGGACGGGGAGATCGAGGTTCGAATCTCGGTCGGGTGAACTGGGTTGTTTTTTTCTCCTAAATGGTTTTCCACTTTCCCTCCACGCAAATGTGGGTTCACTTCCTCTAATTCAAACCTCCCCAATTCCTAATCCATTAGAGTAATTAGTACTTAAAGCGTATAACCCGAACAGGTAGTAAGACGTGGTGCTAAATATATATACATATATATATATATATATATATATATATATAAATGAACCATCTGGATGATCGCAGGTTGTGTGTGGAGCACCTCGATAGCTCCTCCTGTCAGCAGGTGGTGAGCGAGCTATTACTCGTCGTGGTTCAGGACAATGGACACTCCGAGACCTTTCTCACTCTCCTCAATGAGATTCCAGTGTCAAAACTCGCCCCGCAATGTCTTGGCGTCATGGTGAGTTGAAGCCAGGCCTCCCAGTTAGGGATAGTCCAATTTTCATAGAGAAGAACCTTATCGGAGAGCTAGAAAAACTTTGGTGGCCGCTTGGGATAATACGTTACTCTCACGGTTTACAGGGATATTGAGTTTTGAATCTCGGTAAGGTGTACTGAGGGTGGTGTTTCCTAAATGGTTATCCACTCTTCCTCCACACGAATGCGGGTGCGCTTCCTCTAAATATAACCTTCCTAATCCCTAAAACCATTGNAACCCGCCTCGGTGGCGTAGTTGGCTAACGCGCTTGTCGTGTTGAGCTCGACTGCTAAGGACGGGGAAATCGAGGTTCGAATCTCGGTCGGGTGAACTGGGGGTGGTTTTTCCTAAATGGTTTTCCACTCTCCCTCCACGCAAATGCGGGTTCACTTCCTCTAAATCAACCTTCCCAATTCCTAATCCATTAGAGTAATTAGTACTTAAAGCGTATAACCCGAACGGTTAGTAAGACGTGGTGCTTAAAAAACACTTGTAATTTATACTCCTTGTTTGGTTCCCTAACAACAGACAGGGATGATGCTAGCAAATAGTTGACCTTGACAACCTACTACTTCCTTCCTTACCTCCCGCCCCATTTTCACACCACAAAATACGGTAAGGTAAAATAAATCTCTTGCCTTCTCTCTAAATCTTTCAAACTTATTCACTTGCTGAGCCTAACAATTAACTGTTGGTAGACAGCACAATTAGTAACGCGCTACAGACGATAAAATACACCCCCTGACACCTCCCCCCCCTCCCGCCTTAGCTTGTCACAGGATAAAGAAGATGAAACTGGGCCAACATTACTTGCGGGAACGATAGGTGGGCTTTATTTCCCGTCAGGAAGAGGCCAATCCCGGCTTACTCTCAGGTATGGATACATTTCCGACAGGAAGAGGCCAATCCCGGCTTACTCTCAGTTATGGATAAATTCCCGACAGGAAGAGGCCAATCCCGGCTTACTCTCAGGTATGGATAAATTCTCGACAGGAAGAGGCCAATCCCGGCTTACTCTCAGGTATGGATAAATTCTCGACAGGAAGAGGCCAATCCCTACTGACTCTCAGGTATGGATAAATTCCTGACATTTTCCCTTGAGTTTGGGATTCCGTCCACCCTCACTCATTACACGACCATATCATCTCCCGTCTCGCTTTCTCTGCTATCTCATGTATTCCCATTCTTTCTCCGATAATTTTATTACTTATATCCTGTTTCTCCTCGATCTACTACACCCCCTTGAGCACTGCCCCCTCTTGTTCCCGTACCAGCTAAGTTTGACTATTTGTTCCTTTGTTCCCAGCTTCAAGCTGAAAGGTGTGATAAGTTCTGTGGTCGTGGCGAAGAACGTGATCATAGACGACGAGTCGTCGTACACCGCCACGTCCAACAAGGACGTCCTAGAGACTTCTTCCGGCGAGATCGTGACACTCACTCCCAGGGCGAGTCACGCCAAGAGTTTCCTGGGTGAGAACCACCAGCTGTATCGTTCGACATTGTCTATGGCTTTGAGAAGGATCCTGTAACCTAGGATGTGTGGGGTTTCAAAAAAAAAAAAAAATTCAACTTAGCTTTAAAATCATTTCAGTTTCGACTTTGCTTTGACAAATAATTAATCTTCGTCATTATAATCTTAATTTACATCCAGCCTGTGGTCAGTTTTTTATTCAAGTTGCATTTTCTACTACCGGATTGCTAGGACTGTCGTAGCTTCATATGTCTTATAATATAACTTAATACTAGGACAGGCACAACATCCAGTGCCCGGCCATTGATTTATCACTTTGGAAGGGTAAACCCACATTTCACTAATGATACATTTTTCAGCCATACCGGGAATCGAACCAAGGACCCTTAGCTCGGCAGACAAACACGCTACCAAATTATCTAAGGTTGTTATAATAAACATTGATAGTTAAAATACCAATTTTTGTTCAATTAGTGCTATTTTTAGAGCCAACATATAATTCGCACCATAGAGTATTTATCAAGATACTGTCACTGGACATAAAACAACAACACAGTTCATAATTTACACTGCTGCCGCTGGACAGAGAGAAACATGGTTCACTTTACACTGCTGTCATTGGACAAAGATGTAATGGCTGCCTCTTGGATGGAATTTGACTACCACTCAATTTTTCGAACTATTGTACATTATATTGGAACTCTTCAGGAGGGAGTACGAAACTATGGTGTAATATGGTGGGACTGTACCGGTCGGCGGGAATCATTGCGCACATCTAATAATAAACTCAAGGTCAAAATGAAGAAAGAGAGAAAATTTGCACACTTCAGTGTCACTGAAATGTTAATTCCTGTGTTTGTCCTTTGTGTTATTCTTTTTACATATTCCTATTGTAACACTATTGAATCAATCGCCCCGCTTTGGGCGTCGATTGAAACACTACGGATTAATTCCCTGATATAATAATGCTGTGATGATGTATAGGTTGTCTATAGCTCCGTGGTCGAGCGCCTATCATCACTGTACGGAAAAGATACCGTTTAACCAGCTGTCTATAGCTCTTTGTTCGAGCACTAATTAGAACAGTATCATTAATAAATATAAGAAAGAGAACTGTTGATGGCTGTTTATTCACACACGGTTTATTTAAATGACACCTGTTAATCACTTATACAAACTCCAATTAAATGCTTTATATTAATGCACACTTGTGATATTAATGTAAGTTATTTTATACTGTGTTAGACTGTGACTGCCAGTGTGTGGCTCTGACTTGTGCGTGGACGTTTGGATCCCGGATGGTGTGTGCTTGTGTGACTTGTGCGTGGGTGTGAGATGCCTGGTGTAGATGTTTGGCTGATCTGTGCTTGTGTGACGCGTGGGCGAGGGATGTCTTAAACATACGCACAACGGTTTATATATGATATACCCCTTGCCTTTTTCTCTACTCGTCAACAGTGTAAAAACCAACTATACTCCATTCATGGTAGGAATTACTCTCTGAAAGGTCCTTTTTCCTGCCAATACCTTACTATATAATAGATTACTGGTAGGGAAAAAGGCCTTTCAGAAAACAATTCCTACCGTGAACAGACTTTAATAGAAAGAGTCTTGGCGACAGGTGTTGTGAAGGCTAGCTTCTTATTGGTATAGGGAAGTGGCGTCTTTTGACAAATACTGCGGAGTTGTTACTTTAAACAGTAAATAGCGAAGTTGTACTTTTAACAGGAAAGATGGTATAAAAATATATTTTAAAGCTGTAATTCTTTTCACATTATTTCTCAGAAGCTCCTGTTTCTTCATGGATGGATCTTAAAAGGATACTTTACATATATTACTTTAAAGAAAAATTACCTTCATCCATGACTTTTTTACATAATTTAGAGTTAATCAAACCAATATCACCACACTATCTAAGTGGCTTATCATTCTTTATAATTTTCCTTTTCTTCCGGTTGTGTTTTCTGGTTTGCTTTTTTTTTTAGAAGTTGCATTGCGCGTTTCACACTCCTTCCCGATGAGTTCCGATAGAATTAAACCATTGGGCGGTAACAATCGATTTTATTCAAGAGACAGCCAATGGCAGAGCAATGTAAATTGTGAACTGTGTTCTTTTCATTGTAAAAGCCATATTGTGTTTGTTTCCTTTTATATATTTCCATCCACCCTTCCTGTACCTTCTTATAAATATAGTTTAGATCAGTGTTAGTTGATGGACGAATCGGTGCTGTGTTTCTGATATTAAAAACTCACCCATGACAGAACAGCAAGTGAGTGAACATGATGAAAAAAAAATTCTTTCTCGGCGTCTCAAATAAAAAATAGAAATGAGATGACGCTACAATATGAGTTTTAAATGAAGACCAAGACACAAAAAACAAATGATGTGGAGACAGCTAAAAAGTTTGGGTGTTTCCAAGGCTAATACATGACTTTAGAGGGGGGGGGGAATTTTAGTTCGAGGTATTATCGAGACTGTTTATTTTACTTGTAGCCCGAATTCAAAATTTTAAGGTTATATTATGTGCAAGGTTGTACTATATTCGGGCCAATACGGTAATAGGCTAGAAAAAAAACTCTGCATCTAACCTGCTTCAGTGGGTGCATGGTCTAATGCGCTACTCTCATACTAGAATAGACTGTGCTGATGATGGGGAGATCGAGGTTCGAATCTTGGTCAGACTTTCAGTTATCTGACATATCCTCATTATGTGCAATTTACATTGTTGTGCAGTATGCGCATGCATATTATTTTCTCACTATCATCGCTTCTGTGTTAGTGAGGGAGTCATACACTGCCAAGCTGCGCGTACAGTCATTTTAGATCCAAAGATTTGTTTACATAAAATAAAAGTTATTTAACTTATTTCATTACAGTACTGTATTGTATTTGTACTGTAGAATAATTACTAACAAACCTTATTTTATACCACATCTGCCCTTCTATTTATTTACAGGAACTTGGATTTTTTTCTTTGCCCGTCTTCTTCCTTCATTTGTTTCCGTATTATCCGACCGCCTGTTGGTTCCGTTTAGGTTGGATTATTGAGAGACTACTCTATACAATAGCTCAAAATGGCAGTAATTGAACATAAATTGAGGATTTTGGCTGTCGATATTTTTATTGGTGAAGCTTTGTATTTTACAAGGTGAAGTCAAGTTGAAGTTTCGAATCTTTCCAAACCCTCAACAAAGGCTTTTTTTTGGTGGAAAAATTGCGACATGTTCTCGGGACAATACAGTAAATAGGAATGTTTAGCATAAACAATGACCATAGGAATATTTGTTTACAGATTTGGATTCTAAACTGTGTGTGAATAACAAAATCGAAGGCTCGTACTATGAAGACATGTCATCGGCCCTGATTTCTATACGCAAACAAGATGCGGACAGGACTTTCCTGGTTTGTGTGCTATCAATAGGAATGTCAAACTATATACCTTTATATACGCTTATTTTTTACCTGAACTATAACACTCTAAATTATTATTATTATTATTATTATTATTAATATTAGTAAGGCTGGACCAATGCCGATAACCGATCTGATTTATCGGCCGATATTGGCGCAATCGTCCAAGGATAATCTGTTTATCATGCAGATATTTTACACTGATAATTCATATGTTTCCCACCACTTGCTGGCTAGGCCTGTCGTAGCTTTGTATGCCTTATAATCAAACTTAACACCAGGACAGGCACAACATCCAGTTATCGGCCATTAATTTGTCACTATGAAACATTTCATCAATGATACTTTTTTTGGCTATGCTAGTATTTGAACCCGGGACACTTGGTTCTCTAAGCATACAAGCTAACAACTGAGGCAAGGTGTCGGATTAAAGTCACATCAAAGGACCAAAATATCTTGTGAGTAATGTACATATTAATTTCTTTCCTGGTGACCTGGCGGTCTAGGGGTAAGGTGTCAGACTTCTGTGCTGGGTGTCCGGGGTTCAATCCTCGGTCTCGGCACAGATTTTTCTGATTACCAAACCCTTCCTTCACCTCTGACAAGACATCTTGTGAATGTGGGGAATGCCAGGCCTCCACCGTGGTTCGGATTCCACGTTAAACTGTAGGTCCTTCATTTCATCTCACAATCACCCTACCATTACACATTAGCGTAAGTGCGTATAACCCGAATAGGTAGTAAGACGCGGTGCTAATAATAATAATAATAATTTCTTTCCTGCACATTATTTTCTATTTGTATTACAAAATGTAAAATACCTTGCCTTTTGGTTTTACTGTGTATATAAAAATATATTGTTAAGACTCCTCTTCTTTCAGATCTGGTTAACTGATAAGGTTTCAGAAGAATTTGAGTCTGCATATGTTAATGATGTAGATGATATCAAATTGAGGTGAGTAAATCGCTTGCATTTTATTTACGATAATTTGAAACATATTTTATAACATTCACTTTTGGTTCGATAAATTAATATATGAAAGTAGTTTTATGAGATTAATAATTGCTCTAACGTAATATCTCGAAAATACTTCTATTAATCAGCGGTCTTACAGCTGCCCCATGACTTCTTTGGTGCTGACTGACAGCTCACAGATGACAGTTGACGGCTTTAAAAAGTTACCAGACCAAATTACGTATCCCTACGCCAAACTAGATGATCTGCAAAACCATGTGTTTAACAGCTGTCACTTTTGACAGTCAAAACTTAGGTATATACTTAAATGTTGACTGACAGAAGTCGGCTGTGAGCTGTCAGTGAGCACCAAAGAAGCCATGGGGTTACTGTAGTAAGGATGTGGGAATAGGTTTACTCGAAAATATAAGTTTGAGTCAAGTTTTATTTTAACTGGTGCTCAAAATTAGTTTCAAAGCTCAAAACATTTTGGGCACGCTACGCAACATTTTCCGAGACTTGCTTCGTTGGTTGAATGATCTAAGGAGTTATTCTAGTGGCAGACTACTCTCTGCTGACATGGAGATCAGAGTTTAAATCTGGGTCAGATGTACTGAGTTTTTTTTTTCCAGAATGGTTTTTCACTAAAATGCGGATACACTTCCTTTAAATTCAACCTTCCTCGTCCCTTACACATTATTGTAATTAGTACATAGGTGTTTAACCTAAACTGAAAGTGGGAGATATATGTCTCCAAAACAAATTAATCTAATAATTCTATTTAATTTTCACT
This sequence comes from Timema californicum, assembly GCA_902141385.1. NCBI lineage: Eukaryota > Metazoa > Arthropoda > Insecta > Phasmatodea > Timematidae > Timema > Timema californicum. Next base: position 112,515 of record CABFOW010000540.1, on the reverse strand, counting down.
TCCCCAGTGAAGAGCTATCCCTGCAGTTCCGCCTGGACAGTAACAACACCAACACCATTTGTATTCAGATTGGCAACATAGTGGAGAAGGAGATGAAGACTTCTTCTTCAAAGTGAGTGAGGGGGATAGAGTCACTTGATGTCCTCTTGACTCGGTGGTCCTCCCCTTCTAAAGAGTTCTTCTGATAGAGTTAAACCTAGGTCATGTAATTGAGAAGTAACACGTTTTATTCACCTCTTGGTCCAACAGCAGCAGTGTGTACAATGTGAATTTGGAAGAAAGTACAGATAAGTTAGATAGAAACATATAAAATTATTATTATTA
>CABFOW010000540.1:101102-111880 GCA_902141385.1 Timema californicum | reverse complement strand
GCGTCTTACTACCCGTTCGGGTTGTACGCACTTGCGCTAATGTGTAATGGTAGGGTGATTGTGAGATGAAATGGAGGACCTACAGTTTAACGTGGAATCCGAACCACGCTGGAGGCCTGAGATTCCACACTTTCACAAGTTGTGATTAATACACGTCTTGTCAGAGGTGAAGGAAGGGTTTGGCAATCAGATAAATCTGTGCCGGGACTGAGGAGAAACATATAAAAGGAACAAAAACAATATGGCTTTTTACAATTAAAAGAACACAGTTTACACTTTACACTGCTGCCATTGGACAAAGAGGTAATGTCTGACACATAAAGAAAATTAATCGTTACCGCCCCAATCCCCCGACCTAGGTTTCATTTTATCAGAACTCATCAGGAGAGAGTGTTAAATATGCAAAACACTAAAAGAGCAAACCATAAAATACAAAAGGGATAAAAAGTAAATTTGTAAAGAAGTGTAAGACACTCAAGAAGTCACGTTGTGTCTCGGCCTTCTTGAAGAGGAGCTATCCTCAGTGCTCTCAACATGACAACAGTGTGAATAACGACTATGGACGACATAGCTGTATTGCGTCTTAGAAAAACAATGGACTACGACTGATGAATCGCAGCAGTCAATAGTTCCTAGTAAACTCCCCCTCTAGGTGCACATTAGCAAAGAAAAATCGAGAACATATTTTATTCCAAACCAAATCAATTTTTTTTTTTTTTCGTTCAGTTCCAGGTTCTCTATCATAATGCTATGTCCGATATTCAAGCTTCTACGTACCCTGCTGGCAGATAACCTAGGAGCCATTGACGCGTTATTGGGTTGTGGCGTGCCCATGCCCAACCCCGAGACGTATGAGGAATTCTACATGATGGACCCCAGCGAGCAAAGGTTTTGTCTCGACTCTTGGTTCCATTGTATCAACTGGTTTATCGAGTTGATCAACGCCTTTTCAACCCACACCGACACTGACAACATTAGAAAGGTAATTAAGTTTCTTAGAGTTGGATATGGGTTCATTCTCGCGATAGACTATACTGATGACAAGGAGATCAAGGTTTTTAATCTCGGTTGCGTGTACTGGGGGATGTATGTTTTTGCTAAACGGTTTTCCACTCTACCTTCATGTGAATGTAGGTTCACTTCTTCTAAATTCAACCCCCTAACTCATGAGCATAATTAGTACATACTGTGTATAACATAAACAGGAATAAGACACTGTGCTAAAAATAAAATTGATTATAGCAAAAAATTAAGAATTACCCCTAAAAAAAGTCTAATTTTTCAGGTTAAATTTTCTTGACCAATAATTTAATACTTATCTGAATATATCAATGTCGTAACGAATGGCTAGTAAGGAAAAAAGTTAACGTTTATTTAGTATTTTCTATTTTATTATATTTTTATTTCCGCTTAAATCCATCATATTTCCCCAAGATTTAAATTTGAAATTGGGGATACATAGATAAAATAAAGATTTGGATTCGATATTTGACTGCGTAAGATGGTAAATTTCAACTCAAACTCAACATGTATTATTCACTGCTATTTAACCTCATAAATAGAAATGAGGCTATCATTTAAGGTTGTATATATATTAATTGTTTGTTGTCGTATAATTCCGCTGGTCGGTGTGTTGTAGGTGTGTTGTAGACTCGACCAGATTATAACACTCCTAGAACTTGTGGCGGAAAAATTGCCCAAATCTCACGACTACAAACCTCCGAACTGCAAATTCCACTACGACTGTAAGCCTAAGCCTCTTGGACCCACCAAGAGCAAGAAGGGAGCAACCAAATCGTAAGAATCTAATCCCCCCTCCCCCTCCTTTTTTTTGTTTTTATTGAACATTTGTTCTAATTCAACCCTTATAATTGATGTGTTAGAAAGTATATGTTCGAATAATTTTTTCTAATTTTTTTTTAGACTTGGAAAAGTATTATACTGTAAAAATCGGTAGATCAAATGATTTTTTTTTATAACAAATCAACTTTTGGTGGTATGTCGCGACACATAGAATTAATACATCAAAAATGTTTTTACAAGTATCAAACACACTAAATATAATATTTTTTTAAAAAATCGTTAAATTAGCTAAGGCTTTTTTTATTCTTATTATTTCTTTGGTATCGCTAAATGTTTGTCTTTGGTCAAAACATGGTAATTATGGTAGCTTGATCAACAATCTAATTTGTCATTGTTATTTGTTTGAGGGAAATATATTTTTAAGATTGAGGGAACTTTTTTTTTGTCATAGGAATGTTATTGTTAATTTAATTGACATTTAAATCCATATAATGGAACACAATTCACATTTAAAAAGTCATGTTGTCAATTTTGCAAACATATATTTTATTGTATTTATATATTAAGGACAAAACTGTATTAATATAATTGATTTATAAAAAAAAAACAGTATTCTCTTTGTTGCTTATGACTTGATAGACACGACAAACAAAATAGCATTTGTCAGTGGTACCAAGCCTTAAAAACCCAATTCAGTGGCGAAACAGTCTAAAGCGTCACACTCGTGTTAGACTGGCCTGTTGAAGACATGGAGATCCATGTTTGAATCCCAGTCACGTCTACTGAGGGTGGTTTTTTTCCTAAATGATTTCCCACTCTCCTTCCTTCTTTATCGTATTTCAGAATATTTAACCAAACAAAATATTTTTATCCACTGCATGGGTGCACCATTGTAAATAACTTGTTTCCAGCATTATCAATTACATGGTTTAAATTCGTCAGTCGCCATTTTGAAGCTATGTTCGTTAGACCTTTTGTGGAAGTGCTGTCATTACATAATTTTTTTATAAAGTATAATAAAACGATAAATAAACTTTGTGTTCGTCCTCAAATAAATATAAATAATATTGGCATAAATTACATTAAATTACATTCATACATTACCATAGGTTTTCATTACAGTTATCCAAAGTGATAGATGTCAGCTGTTGGCGTAGGGATATATTTGAGGGATTATTTCTAGTAACTTTTTGAGATGTCATACAAGTAAACTAAGGGTTGCGAACTTACGACGGGTTTAGCTAGTTTCTTGATAGTTCGATGAATTATTTCATTACCAACTCAAGAAAGAAAATTGTCCCCAGGAAAGGAAAGAAAGCGGACAAACAAGAAAATAACGAGACGGTAAACGGTTCAGCCCCAGTACCGAACACAGCGCCGGCCAAACCCAACCAGGAGAAAGCGTACACGGGCAAGCGCGTGTTGTGGTGGGACGTCGTCACCGCGTACAAACCTTTCTTCCAGGAGCTGGACATGGAAGTCTTCGTCCTCTTGTCGAAAGAACTACGTGCGCCGACGAAATCACAGGTAAGAGTTTGCTCGAGTTTTCTTTGAACTGGATGTGAAAATACAGTTGTAACCAACATTTTTAGGGAACTTGGTAAACCATTGTGAATCCAAGAGTTTCAATTTCAAATAAAATGTTTAAAAATGGTAATGATCCCAATATACTCCAAATCAAATAATTTCATAATGAAAATCCTATTACCAATATACCGTATTAATCGGAATCTAAGACAGGTTTTTTTTCTCATATTGTAGTTTCAAAATCTTGGTGGGGTCATAAAATCACAAACTAAGGAAAGAGTTAGGCTTACATAAAAAAGAAACATTTTACATCTTTATTTAATATTAAATACGATACTGCAGTACTGCCTTTTTTAGATATTTTATACATTTTTGCTGTTTTTAAAGGTATAACACAGATCACAGGATATTTGGTTATTTCCACGGATTTTTAGGCTATCGTTAAAAATAACCACTTAGTTGTGGCCCGATATGATACTCGATAACCGTAGTATCGGCTGGAATCACAGTAATCAATACTCTACACTTAAAATCTCGAAACCACTCTTTTGTATTCAACAAAGTTAACTTCTCAAATGGGTTGGCGATAGTGATGGGCATAATTGGATTTAATTTTTTTTTTTGTTCTGCTGTTTTTGATTACTCTTCCAATTACCTCACTATGATATTACAAATTCAGCCATACACATAATCTAAATAAATTTAAAAACAAATAATGAATTATCACCTCCTCTGATCTTCCTCTACCTCTTACTCTCTGTTTTTCTCTATCTTTCTCTTACTCTCCATCCTCCTCTACCTCTCCCTTTTACTCTGTCTTCCTCTATCTCTCTCTTACTCTCTGTCTTTCTTTATCTCTCTCCTCCTCTCTGTCTTCTTCTATCTCTCTCCTCCTTTCTGTCTTCTTCTACCTCTCAATCTATTTCGCTAGTCTCAGCAGCATCTGTGTGACCTTGAGCGTGCAGTACTCTTTCCTTGTCTGTCTTCCTCTCTTTCTTACTCTCTGTCTTTCTCTATCTCTTTCTTACTCTCTGTCTTTCTCTATATCTCTCTTCCTCTCAATCTATATCGCTAGTCTCAGCAGCATCTGTACGACCTTGAGTGTGTGGTACTATTTCCTTGTCTCTCTCTCTGAGAACAGTAGAATGCATTCACACGATGGTGTATTGCTTGTGACATATTTATGATCTGCCCCTGGTAAATCGAGAGTGTACTGTGTGTGATGTATTTCCTCTCTCTCTCTCTCTCTTGTTCAGAACGATGAAACTGACGAACCCAAGCTAAACTGCGGTAGCCTCCTCTTCCTGCTGATGGACTACGTGGACAAGGTGGAGTACATGCTGCCGGATCATACCAAGCGCATAATGCCTTTCAAGTTCGCCAGCCACAAGGACGTCTGCTTCGCCAACGTGGCCAAGGTGACGCCCGTGAGCTTTGCCAAGACCGCCATAAAGAACCTCGACGTGCTCTGTGTCAAACTGGAGCAGATTTTTGAGTGTAACAAGGTATACCAACTTAGCTGTGTGAGTAAATTATTTTTATTTAGGGGTTGTGTCTACATTTTAGATTGACAACAAATAATGTAATTTTTTAAGTTAAATAAAAAGTAATTTTGACAGTTGAGCCCATAACTTTTGGGCTTTGCCAAAAAAGGAAATGGTTCTTAAACTATGCACTTATTTCAACTTTTTTTTAAACTTCTTTCAGACGCTACTTTCTCAAAACGACGGGGTCCATGATGGTCCGGGTATGTTTGAGGAAGGTACAGCCTCAATAAAGCTGTGCTGTGACTACCTACTTCGGGGTATCTCTGCGACCTTCTCCTGGGAGGGTCTGCGCCACGCTGAGCACAAGAACCTTCTCAAAGGTGAGCAGTCAGTGATGCTTTTAAAAGAAGAATTGAGATGTTGATTTTTTATTGTTATATTTTCATCTAATCCTATATTTTATATATTTTTCATAGTATAATAATAACTTTATTAATAAACAGTATTAATTATATATTCATAGGGCTGGGCCAATAAGCCCTTTCGCAGACATCGCCGATGCCGATATTTTGTTTCCGATATTGCCGGTAACCGATGCTGTTTTAGTTTTTTTCTATGCAATGTTACAAAAATGTACAGTAACAATATTCAAAAACAAGAATTATCTGATTTTGTCACTTTTTTTACTTTACATGATAGTAATAGGTTTGTTGAATAGAAGTTTGAATTAAAGTTTTAAACGTTAAAGTTGATTATATATATTTTATTGTTGGACCTACTGCACTCTTATAGTAGATAAGAGTGCACATAATTATCTATGAATTAAAATGCATACATGATTACTGAACGCGGTTCTGTGCCCCTAAAACCCTAGGATACGCAATATCAAAACAATGGTACGATTTATCTTGAACATATTCATGTTATTGCTGTGTAAATAAGTTTCGATTACACAAATAAAATATAGTTTAGTTAATTCACCCAATAAAAAAAAGGGGTTATGTAAAATATAAATAACTCAAATCCAAAACAAAAATTATTTAAATAGAAAGCAAAATGCTGTGCTTAGGCCTCGGCTCGTACTGAAAGATGTAGGTAATATTTCATATTAGGTTGTTATATAACTTGTATTAAATTAGAACTACATTACTTATAGCCATAATATGATGTAGTTTTAATCTATTATGAATCAACAACAAATAAAATCAAACTGGTCCACCTAATAGTGTTTTTGATAGTATTTAACTTTGTTACTTGAGGAAAGCTCTATCTCTAATATATTGATCAAGTATTTCATAATTTTAAATAAACCTTGGTGATTAAAATTAAATGGTTTATTTTGTTTACAATGTTGGTTTTGCTGTTTAGTATGAAATAAAATATCTAACGCGGAATTAAAAGAATTTGTGTTTACATGCAAGAGACTGTATTTAATTATTTTTGTTTGAACTATAAATTATATTTCCATTATTTGAAAATTTAATATATATATCTATACATTTTGAATTATCGGCGTAAAATATCGGCATGATAAAAAACCGATTATATGTGACCGATAATGCCAATATCGGCTGATAAATAGGGATGATTATAGGCCCAGCCCTATATAATCATTATAATACTATTTAAAATTAAGGGAATAGTGCTTAGTAATATATTTACTATAATATAGATGATTATTACTATATATTTAATTATATGGAAGACTATACAGAGGAAGTGTACCCGCATTTGTGGAAAAAACACCCTTAGTACACCCGACCGAGATTCGAACATCGATATTTCTGTCATCTGCAATCTAGTATACTGCGAGAGTAGCACCTTAGACCATATGGCCACCGAAACAGATTTTCATCTTAATTAACACTTTAATAGTTTCACATGATTTAGGTTCAATCCAGTTACTATACAATAGACAAGGCAGTAAAAAAAAAGAAAGATTATGGCGTGTATGCTAATTAATATTAGAGATGGGATGCTCAAATCCTAATGTATTAGAGATTAGTAAAAAATCTCGGCTACAATTATGAGAACCTCGACTTCAAATAAGGATTATAACAATTGGTAAAAGGAATTATATAGACTTGTGTAATTGGGCGGGTAACAGAATCACAAAAACTGATCGAATTGTATTAACAACGTTGCCTAATTGAAAATTTCAAAACTGTTTTGCAAATCAAGGTTGCATCTTAACTCGACACACCTAAGCTTTCTACCTACCGCCATTCTTCCTCCTTTAATTGCTTCCATTAATCTCCTCTCGCTTAAAACACTTTTTGTTAACCAAAATGATAACAGAAAACTTAACTCTTCCAACCCATGAAAATTGTTAGAAACCCTTTTTTTTTAACATCCATGATTGTTTCCTGCCTGTGACTGGAATGGTTTTTTATTCAGGCCATATGTTTTCTACTACCGGCTTGTTAGGCCTGTCGTAGCTTCATATGCCTTATAACCTAACTTAAGACTAGGACAGAAACAACATCCAGTCCCCGGCCGTTAATTCATCGATATGAAAGGGTAAACCTACATTTCAATAATGATAAATGTTTAGCCATCGAACCCAGGACCCTAAACTTAGTAGTTAAACCTACATTTCAGTAATGATAAATGTTCAGCCATCGAACCCAGGACCCTAAACTTAGTAGTCAAACCTACATTTCAGTAATGATAAATGTTCAGCCATCGAACCCAGGACCCTAAACTTAGTAGTCAAACACGCTACCAACTGAGCTAAGGTGTTGGGGTGCAAGAAACTCCCAAAGAACAAATATAATAAAAATAATAAAATACAATTTCCTGTCCTTGTCTCGTGATCGTCCCTAGCGGCATTGAGGCGTCTCGCCAGCCGAGTCAACCACCAATACCAGAGCCTGTCCGTTAAAGAGCTCCTGAAGGAGTGCTGCGAGTATGTGACCAGTTTCGAGTCCAGGGTCCTGGACGTCCAATCCGCGAGCAGTCTCGTCAAGCTCCTACACACGCTCATCGGCTTCAGTGTCTGCGAGGAACCGCAGCTCAAGGAGAAACTCTGTGAGTACACTTTGGACAGGGTTGCCAATGCGCGTGGGAGATCCGGGCTTTCTTAATCAAACCATTGAATTCAAACACATAATATAAAATACAAATTACAAACTGTTATCAATAGGGTGTGTGTGTGTGTGTGTGTGTGTGCAATTTTTTTTATTTTGAAGCCATGTCGAATCAAATAACACAAAATATTATTAACATTTTTAGTCCTAATTTGATAAATTAAGTTTTTATCACGACATGTAATTTAATAATTTTGCTATGCGAGCGTTAATTCGTGATGTACCCAACAGAACAAAAGGATAAAATTTGTACAATTTTTTATATCCTCTCTCTAACCGTTTGAGTTGTACACTTTAATCACACTGATGGTTTTAGGGCTTAGGAAGGTTATATTTAAAGGAACCGTACCCACATTTGTGTTGTGGGAGTGTGAAAAACCATTTTTGAAAAATAACCTTTAGTACACCAGACTGATATTCACACTTTGATATCGGCTGTCTAGTCTTCAAAAGTAGCGTGTTAGATCACGAGGCCACTGAAGCAGGTTTAAATATTGTTACTGTCGAAGCTTATTTGTTGCTTAATCCAGAAATTTAATTTCAAAATCGATGTCGAAGCCGGCCATTATTCAAAGCAAAGTTGAAATTTTAAAATCTTCGTATAGTCTTACCGATCATAATATTGATAGCTTAGTCATGTCACCGTGTACCCCGCTTTCAGCCTCCATCTGTCACAAATACCTCACCCAGACCTGGTTCACACTCCGCGGGGAGGAGGAGTGCGGGCCCCAGTTCAACAGGCATATTGCGCTCTTCCTACAGATGTACCTGACGAACGCGCCCGGAGCGTTTGACGTTGTCCGCGAGATCGCCGACACCGTCGCTTCCGAGTCTGCTGCCCTCAAGACCAAGGAGGACACGCTGAAGAGCTTCCCCGCCATCAAAAGGTAAAAAAATTTATCAAAACCCACACTTCCTACTGGACCCTTCCTCTCAGGGATTCTCTATTCAACATATGTGGTAGAAAAAAGAGCTTGTTACCTGATCAGATATTATTATTATTATTATTACTACCCGTTCGGGTTATACGCACTTACGCTAATGTGTAATGGTAGGGTGATTGTGAGATGAAATGGAGGACCTAGAGTTTAACGTGGGATCCGAACCACGGTGGAGGCCTGGCATTCCCCACATTCACAAGATGTCTTGTCAGAGGTGAAGGAAGGGTTTGGTAATCAGATAAATCTTTGCCGGGACTGAGGATTGAACCCCGGACCCCCAGCACAGAAGTCTGACACCTCACCCCTAGACCGCCAGGCCACCCTGATCAGATAAAAAAAAGTAGAAAATTTAAATAGTGTTTGGTGAGCATCGATTAGGTTTGAGGCTAGTTGAGCGACATATATATTTATTTGAAGGTATCATGCACGTATAGGTTGGTTTACGCATAATACTAGAAGTTGATCATGAGTTTTTGTTAATCACGTGTTTCTTCCAAATTAGTAGGACTTAATATTGACTTGGTGTATTCTTGATGTTTTGAGCATCTAAATAGCGTGTGCAGATACTTACAAATTTATTAATTTAACTTTTCATCTATAGTTTGTATAGTTACCATGAGGAACTTAAATAATAATAATATAAAGTAAAATTTAAATATTAACTTAGAATTTTACTTTAACATAAAAATCTTTCTATGTATCTACATGACATGAATGAAGGATCTAAGATCTTGTTATTTGTTACCACAATAACTATTGCTTAGAATTGATCATCACCGCCCAATCCCTCTTTCTTTACCATTTTCCCTTTTCTCCGCTTTTGGGTTTTTTTTTTTGTTTTCTCTTTTTGGAAGTTGTGTTGTGCGTTTCTCACTCCTCCTTGATGAGTTCTGATAGAATGAAAGCTGGGTCGGGGGATTGGGCGGTGACGATCAAGTTTCTATAAGAGGCAACCATAACCTCTTTTTTCCATTGGCAGCAGTGTAAAGTGTGAACTGTGTTCTTCTTTTCATTGTAAAGGCCATATTGTGTTTGTCCCCCTTTTATATGTTTCTATCCACTTTTCATGTACCTTTTTCCAAATATAATACAATTACCTCATAAAGCGAAAAGAGGTTTTCCTTATAGAGTTATGTTGCTTAAAATCAAAATTGCAAAAATCACATTTATCATCTTCTTTAATCTTTGCATTGCTGTCTTGTCCTATCTATGAACATTCTAAGGTATCAATGCAACACTTCTACAGTCAGTTAAGGAGGACGGCACTTGATTATTCTTAATTTCCGCAACCAGGTGGGTTGCGAGTCTTGAGTAACGATCATTTGTTATCGGCTCATTTTTACTCTGTTCGACTCGTGCATCCCACTCTGATGTTCGGTCTTTCTTGTTACATTTAGCACCTTCAAGTTATGTTGGGTTAGGAAGGAGGTTGCAGCGCATTATTGTATATTTTGTTTCCAACACAAACTTTTTTTTATTATTCTATTTTTTTATATTCAGGAATATTTAATCTAATTCATTTCGGCTACACTATGATTCAAGTAAGTAGACTTCACACGCTCCTGAAATGTGAGAAACAAATATTCGATAAAATACCTGCTAAGCTGTGTTCGTTAGACAATTAAATATGATTATTTATATCATCATCAACTGTTTCCAGCCTGTGGCCGTGTCAGTTTAGCATAATGCCTCCATCTTCCTCTATTCTTCCATCATATTTCCTCCTTTAATTTCACCTGTTCTTCTCTCACTTAAACACTTTCTGTTATCTGCTCCTTCCATCTCTTTCTTGGTCTCTCTTGCGGTCTTTTCCCCCTGCATACTTCATTTCCAACATTTTCTTCGACATCCTCTCTTTTTCCATCCTCATTATATTAGTTGTGTTTTGTTGTGTTTTTTTTTTTTTCCCCATTTAACAAAAACACAATTTT
>CABFOW010000540.1:54331-93552 GCA_902141385.1 Timema californicum | reverse complement strand
TTTAGTTCCTTGGCTGCTTCACCTACTGGAATAGTTCCCATAACAAGAGGAATGATATAACTGTAACTCCCGCGCAACAGTTATCCAACCTAGTATAGACATTTAAGTTTTCTACAGACGCTCGTAACAAACGTGACGTCATTGTAACCCTGCAAGTCCCCAATGTAACAGTAAGCTAAGTAACACATTAACTCTCGGTATTTGACTCGATAAACAAAGTCGAGTTCAAATACTGCTAGACTCATGAAGTGAACACAAGGCGGGTTTCGAACCCGGGACCACAGACAATCTCTGGGCGCTCTGGTCATAAACCGCTATTTACAAAAATATAAATTACAAGAAAGATTGGGCTCAGACCCCAAATTTAGGCGGTGACGAAAGCGACGTTCTCACTACATGCCGCAATAAGCGCATAGCATTTGCAAGTTTAAATGTAAAATAAATTAGTTATAAATTCCAAATGATAATTTTGACAGAGTTCCCCCCATGACGCCAAAATAGTAATTTTGATACGTAAGATAATATTCCCCAAGACCTAGGTCGCCGTCCTCACCTCTTAACCACAAGCCAGTGGGGTAGTAAGTGTAGACATGATCCCGGCATGGCCAATATATATACAAAACATAATTCTCAGAAAGGGGGGGAGACCGAAGGAATAGGAAGGCTGTAGAACATCACAATCTAAGGTAGAGGAAGTTCCAGAACGATATAGAAACGCCTCGACGCTACGCGTGGCCGGATGCGGAACACTTCTTTCTTTTTTCTTCGGCTGGCTGGACACGTGTTCGAGCTTCACTGTGGGCAGGCTCGGGTGTGGCGTTCAGTCTGTTAGTCGTATCTCGCGAGAGCGGAGGCCGGTGATCGAGTTTGTTCCGTGTGTTGACCTTCCGAGAGCGGGTTGGTGAGTGTTATTACGTGTAACTTGTTACAAAATCTGGGATAGAATAAAATCCTTAGTGGAGTAATAAAGGTACGGGCCATTGGAACAAACTAGGCATGTGAGGAGAAGATTAAAAGAATGAAGCCGTGGATCCGATTTTCATGGTCATGACGTTTGTCAAGGAGTGCGTACTTTGGTATGCACGGTGCAATGCCGGGCACCAAAGATCAAACACGAAAGAGACCTAAAGAATCGAAATGGCCTCGTTTTATTATGATTAGCATTTATTCTAAACTTTAATAGCTCTGCCACTATCGATAGTATCCAGACTATTAATATTTTCCCAACCCAACTGCAGAGAATAAGTGGGGCGTATTAATCTATATAATATAACTCGCTTTGCTCGTTAGGGGCTGTGACCCTATTTCCCAGTGAGTTTCTTTGTAAGTGGATGTAAACTAATGTAATTACAGAGCCGTTTTTTGATAGGTATTACCATTTAGCCACAAGAGACTTCCAAAGAAAGGTCCGCACCAAATTTAAAGTTCCTCGACCAATTTAATTTTTTTCCGGGGGTTAAAAATTATTCTTTTTAGCTTTTTAGAATTTTACTCTCTGTTTCAGGCTAGAAGCTATAAGTTAGCAAAATTTCAAGTTTCTAGCTCATCTGGAAGTGGGTAAACATTAATGTGAGTGAGTCAGCCATGTGGTTTTATAGTACCGGTATATAGATTTTCAGGGGTTAAAAAAAATATTACTTTTTTGAATTTTCCCGTAGGTTACAATCTAGAAGCTATAAGAATGCCAAATTTCAAGTTTCTAGCTCATCTGGAAGTGGGTAATCATTAATGTGAGTGAGTAAGTCAGCCTTGTGGCTTTATAGTATATAGACTGGATGGACATATCACATCTGTGGCTGAGATTTTCGAACTATCGTCTGCGTACTATTGTGTAAGAGAGATGGACACTCTCGGGTATTTCTTTCTCTCCTACACACATACAAGGTAACGTGGCATGTTGACCTCGTTCATTAATTTGATTGAATAAATTAGATACAGCTATGTGTGATTAGTTAAATTAAATAAGTGTGTTAAAAAAAAGCTTTGAAGAGCATACCAAAGTTCAAAACTGGTGAGTTTTTTCTTTAAATAAGTTGATGTAGCTTAATAAATATGATTTTCAAGGAAGCTCGTTTGGAAGGCTTGATCTCGTACCAGAATCCTACCTTACAATAGTGTTTAAGTAGGATAAAAGACCTTCCAAAAGAGAATTTATACTTCTGTTTGAAATGGCCGTTTATCTAGCCAAAATACTAATGTCTGAAAGTATTTTGGTACGAAATAAAGCCTTACAAATTGGGATTATTATCAAAATCAGGATTTAGTAGATAACGTACTTCCTACAAGTCAACTAACCTAAATTATCGTTTGAACGTAGGACTTCTACATAAAGTATGTCATTCAAACAAATTTAATACAGTTTTAGCTAACTTGTTTCGTTATAGTTATCGAAATCTCAACATAATATGGTTTCTGAAAGCAATATAAAAGATATGAGCGATCGTTAAAAAAAATAGTGATATAATAATACTTTCCGCAAGCCTATAACCTAAGTGATTGTTTCAACGGATGACAACTACACAAAGTTTTTCATTCAAATAAATGCAATCAAGTTTTAAGATATCTTATTCATTATATCTATCGAGCTTTCAATATAATATGGTTTCTGAAACCAATATACAAGCTAATCCCCAGCTTTAAATAAAAGTATAGTGTTGATGTACTGTAAACAACGTGGATTATAACTATATATTAAAATATATTAAAGATTTTATTCGTAATTGTACAGTCTTACTCGTAAAGCTGAACTGTATATCCTTTAACGTAAATGTTTCTTCAGGCAAGGGTGATATACTTAAATATTTTCAAACAATAACACTTATATTCATCAGAACCAAGGCTTTCACATAAGTACATGAAAAGAAACCGTTAAAGCTGTCCCCTCACAATGAAGCAGATGATAAACTTAGGCGCAACACTTTGGTCATTGAGCATGCGTATACTTATCTCCATTCAGTATAATATAGAGATCACTGGTGGGGATATGGAAGCACCGGCTTCAAATATTGAACTCCGAGTGAAAGAATGCAATATATAGTGACGAGTGAATCGTTATTTGCTGTGGGTAAAATGACTCAATAAACAGTTACCTCCAGTGAAATTGGTGTGGGAACGTACCCTCCATTTATTCTGTAAGACATTAAACTTACCTTGCATTACTCCGCTATGGTTAAACTTATATGATAGGACCATAGTGTTAATCACAAAGGTAAGTCTTCTACCACTTACAAAAAAAAAAAAAAATCAAACATTGTGTTTATTACATATGAACCTCTTTAGACACCAATGTCACGTCATGAGAATGGGTGACATCCTGTGGCGGAAAACCACAAAGAGCACTTGATTGGCAAAAACTCATAAGTAGACCTAAGAATAAACAGATAGATGGGCAGCTGAAGGACCTTGACCATATTGGCTTACAGAGCTCACGTCAAGAAAGAGAATATATTAAAAAAATCACGGTGGGAATAGTTTAATGACGCCATGTGGGCGAAATGAAATAGTCGCGTGCAAGTAGAAATCCTTTGCCTAGCCCCCAGAACACCCAAATTAATATGTGTGTTGTCGCTGCTCTTCGCGAAAATATATTTATTTATACACCTAAGACAACAAAATTCGGTAGTGATGGAATGTTGTATGAATGAAATTATGTTTTGTTTGTAACCTAGGATTCTAAATAATTCTAGTATTCACAATAATTTTACTAATGATTGTGTTAGATTTTTATAAAGCTAGCTTATTTTCAATTGCGACTTTTACATTTTCAGAAAGATGAATGTTGTTCATAAAATTGTATCAAAAGTGATTAAGTTCAAACAACTGACTACATCGGCTTCAAAATTTGAATCATATGACCCAAGAGTAGTTGCCGAAGGAAAACGTAGGTTATTGCCTTTTTTTTTAATAATCAAAAAGTGCCGTTTATAGGTCATAAAGAATAAATGTAATGTTGTTTGGGAATATTGTGAGCCAATATCGAAGTAAATTATAATTTCACTATTTTAATATTTTATTAATCCTTAAGTTGATAACCTCTTTAATTTTTGGGACTATATTATTGGTAATTGTGTCAAAATATTGGGGTTGAGTGTGAGAAAAGAGGAACTTTAAGAATTTTAGGAATAAAAGAGCATGTATGACTTGGTGTATGGATGTTGTTGAAGAGAAGGGAGTGTGCAAGATTAGGGAAGTGTGGAGAAAATGAGTGAGGATGTATTAAGTACGAAGGTTTTAAAAAAAATCTTTATTCATAGTTTCTTTATAACCCCATAAGGGGATTGGAGGGATTAGGAATGTATATGTATGTATGTACGTATGTATGTATGTTTGTTTGTCGGCATTTTTAATTATGATATAGGTTTTAGAGTCTTAAAAGTATTCAATAAGTTTTTTAAACATTATTTTAAGTCCAAAAAATAGATTTTTCAATAGAACCAAATATATATGTTAATAAGTAGTAACCAATGGACACATTTTTTCCCCATTATGATCTAAATTCCCTAAATACAATCATAATGTTTAAGATATGGTTTTGTAAATAATTATCATCCGTTACTACCATTATTGTTGCACAATTTATGGTTATATTTTTTCAAAAGTTTTATACGTCCTTTTTAAAAAAAAAAATAGTTAATAAAACATACAACTGTTATACTTATTTATATGAATTGAATATATTTTATATCCATAGGCCATAACTTATGTATTTAAATGAGACCCTAGAGATTTCAAACGATTATTGCTCATGTTTTACAAATAAAGGTTTGACGTTATCAGTGTGTGTGACACAAATGAGTTAAAACTGTGTTTAATGATTGCAGCGTCCAAGGCAAAAAAGTGGAAGTTTATATTCTTCTTGGTGTGTTTGCCTGTTGTGGGGGCGGCATCATTTAATGCCTACTGGCTGACCACTACAACTAAGCGTGAAAGGCCTGAGTTTATCAAATACGATCATTTGAGAATCAGAAACAAGGTAAACTATTATAACAAAGTATTTAAAATATTGTTTACGTATTATATGCTAAATAGAAATGTACCTAGTTACAATAAAATATGTTTAAAATAAACAATCTAATCAATTGCACGTGTACAAGGAATCAGTCTATTAGATTTTATATTTGACCGGGCATAGCTAATAGTGGATAATGAATAGTGTAGGCCTACAGCATACAATTTGGGAAGAAGAAAAAAGGTTAAATTTAGCGATTAAATAAATCTACTATATTTTATTATAGAAATTAGTCTAACTTTTTGCGTTAATAAATAAAGTACCGGTATTTAAAAAAATAATTCACATAAAAGTTCACTCCAAAAGCCAAATTTATTGGTCAATTTTTTGAAACATAAAATAGAACTAATTTATTGGTGCCACTATTATTGAATTAAAGTTTATTTTTGTTTGGTCCTGATTGCATTATGTTTATAAATATTTAGGTATACCTACTTTTCTATAACATAATCTAAAATGTAATACGCTTCCTTTAGTTTAATTCATGTTTGTAATTGTTGTAATTGACACTAAAACAGCTGAAATAATATAATAACGAATAAGCATGTTTACCACAAGGTATTTTAAACATGAACAGAAGATATTTCCGTCCGTCGTATATACTGGCCTAAAATAGGGCTAAAGGCTCTTCTTAAATTCTCATCTGATAAGTCTCAATTCCAAGGGTTGTCTATACCCAAGTCAATGCATAATAAATAAAAGGTATAAGTTAAATCAACTTGTATCGTCAACTATAATATTTACTATGGCTCTATTATGAACTTGTTTTAACTTTTTGATAATTTAAGTAGGGGCCTACTATACATAATCCACTTTTAGCTACACATTATAATACAAGCCTAGTCTTTTCCAGTTAACGACGAGGTTGGTTCTCAAATCCCAAATGTGTGTAATGAGTTGTTTTGTAATTTAAGTGATTATTTATTCTCTTTCCACGGATATGTGGGTACATATATTTTATATCTTAGTCCTACATTCCTTAGCTATACCTCCACAATACTAAATATGTGGCTATCAAGGTAGCTACTACGTTTAATGCTAGTACAGTATATCAGCAATAAACAGGGGACCAAAACATGAGGGTGAGTTTTTAAAAAATTAAATAAAAACACCCACCTGGAGATAATATTGGAATATAGGTATGAAGAATCTTTCCCCAATTGCGCTTGTCAGATTCCAACTCCTAACAGTTTTTACCGTAATCATTTTTAAATTGGTGTTTCTAAATGATTAAAATTATATTTAGTTTAAAAAAAATTGAATTTGTGGTTGAAAAAAGCTTTATATTAATGTACAGCGATCCCCGGCCATATTGGAGGTCTGTGACTAGGAATCCAACCTGCGTTATAAGATAATGGGGCTATAACCGATGACTTTACTACCCAAATTATTTATTTTGTAGCATTGCTAAGATAAGAAATACCAAGACGTCACTCAAACTAAGGTTGGAATGTTTAGTTATTTCTAAGGATATTATAAAATCCCGTTTTTCATATAAAAAGAGGGCTAGAAGATGGAACAATTACATGTCCAGAATACTCAAAATAAGCATTAAATATTTATCCAGTAAATATACTTTTTATTTTCCCAGTGAGGGTAGTTCCAAAAAATTAACGACAAACCCCGTTTTCTGTATACTTTACTTTAGTGGTAAAGCCTCCTGCAACGAGAGGGTTACAGTAGCAGCCCACATACTTTCCTCAAAATTCCATGCAAAGGCACTCGGATAAAGAAAGACCCAGGGTATAACTAAATCCGCATTTTAGCAGACAATGCTATAGCCGGGGAGCAGCGTAATTTATAAATAAATGGTTAAGAAACCATGGTATATCTCGGAATAAGTTAGATTGTTCTTAAACATATTACCGTGCTTGATTTCAATCTGGTAAAGGTTTTAATAATGAACCGACATTCAATCCGTTAAGGCAAGACTTATTACTCCACTACACTATAGTGGAATCAAGCGTGGTACCAACATTGTCTGCTTTTGAGCCAATGAAAGGATTAATAATTTTCCAATAAGACAAAATTAAAACCTATTATTTTACTCCAACACATAGAGTGGAAATTATAAATTGTTTTTCATTCCCAGCGTTTTCCTTGGGGTGATGGTGACAAAACTTTTTTTCACAATCCAAAAGTGAACGCTCTCAGTGATGGCTACGAAGAAGTTGAGCCTAAAGAGATCAACACACCTTCTCCTAGGAGGTCATATAAATAAAAGGAAGAATATAGTGCACAACAAAGACTGAATCACACATTTAGGATTATTTAAAGAACTGAATTATCATTAATAATAAATATTGTACCCTTTATTGATGGAGGAGTTTAAGTTATTTGTTGTATTACTTAATATTAATCTTAATTGCATTTTCAAAATTTAAAATTTTATTTTTACACCTTCAACTACTCATACACATATTGGAATTTAGCAGAAATATATTTAGTAGGAAATATCCGCTAAGATTTGACTGTTCAATAACTATCATTGTGATTATAAGTTGGAAAAATTTTTGATTTTAATGTGAAATTATGAAAGTATTTAACTGATTTATTTTACAAACTGAAGTGAGAACTTTTAATATAAATAAATCCCGTGTCAGAAATTTAAATAGTTTGTCGTGGTGTTCTTTTCAGTGTAAAATATATATAGTGTCCTATTCCTTTAAATTATTCTATTATTCCGCCTGCACCTCTTCCCTTATAATAACAAAAAGTACCGTGCAGGTACTTAAAAAAGACATTACTTCATACATAAATATATTTTATATTCACATCGAATATCATGATTAAATATGTATTCATTTACTGTGTTTAGCCCTTAAAATATGTTTTCATCTTACGTGCCAAATACAAACCAACTAACAATAGAATTCATTTTACAAGTAATAATTATATTGGAGTAAATGTTGGTGTATTTTAAGTTAACTGTTAATAGTAAACAAATTTATTAAAAATTAAAGTGATATATTTATAATAAATAGTATTTTCTCACCTCTTTCTTTTTTTGCGTTCCTGAATTTTTACAGAAGCTCACTGGTTCTAAAAATTGTAATTTCTTGAACCCGTTACACACATAAAACAGTTATTATGGAACCTCAAAAAGATTTGATTTTCTGAGTTCTATCTACCTATATTAAACACATTAGAACCTAGTTAATTCTTACCTACCATTATATATCTAAATATATGATATTCAAATAGCCAATGTTTTAAACTAAAGTACTATTGACTTTTAGTAAATTATAAAGAGATATAGAGCTTTCTAAAACCATCCAAACATAAGTTATTAATACTAGCTATTTGTTCTATTATAGTTAATAGTTAAGTATATTAGATTAAAACATTTTTGTTATATATTAAAACAAATTATAAATCAAAGTTTTGATGTTGGTGTTCTTGATAATTTCATAACATTCGAAAAGGATTTATATGATAATATAAATCTAATTATATTATGTATCTAATATTGTTTCAAATGATATATTTGTTTTATTAATGATTTTTAAAATGCATTTACCTAGTAAAAAATTACTATTTAATGGAAATATTTTAATTTGATTAGAAGTTAACCTCATCAAAATAGTTCTTGTTTTGGGACTTGGGCTATCAGTATGAAATTACTGTGGGAAACAATTGAATGTTGACATTGTTCTCAATATTTGGTTAGGTTTTATATTTCTGACTAGTGTAATTTTTAACTTGTTTGTACAAAAATATTGATAAATGCCTGAACAATTTGTTACAATGGTGAATTTTTTAAACTTTTCATGTTATTTCAAGGTTAAGTATTTATTATTAAGTTGTTTATAGGTGCCCATCTTGAGCTTCTTGTAGCTTGAATGGCCATTTTAACCTAGGATTTCTGTATGACCGTATTCAAACTTTTGTGTTGCGTCATCTCCTAGCCGAGTTTTTTGACTAATTGAAACATCAAAACTAATTAATTAATTAATTTAATTACTATTAAAATACTTTCAACATATCAACTAATAAATAGGCCCTCAGCATATTTTTATAATGGCTTTGAATAGTAAACAGTTCAGCCATTTATTATGAAAACACCTTGCCTCATTAAGTTTTAGAAATAGTTTTCAAGTGCATCTTACATGGACTTGTACAATTATGCTGTGTTAAAAATATATTTTCCTGTAGGTTAGACCTAATAGATGTATACAACTTAATATAAATTAACTACAAATATTGACACATCCATGTTTACTTTATAGAGAAGGTATCGAGTATTAATTTTTAAAACGTGGTTAAAATGTTTGCAAATTGTTTACCTTTTATTAAGATATAAACGATTATTACTCTTAGCAATTTTTTTTTAGTTTCCTCTTAGCCTATTGGCATAGCCTATATCTCATTTCGTGTTTCTGGTGTTGTTACAAATTTTTAGATACTTTCACTCATGGAAATTATTCTCATACTGTTGTCTTTCTTCAAGAAAGAGGTTTTGGACTCTACACATTATGGATTCAACTAACTGGGTGGAAAAAAAAAAGGCTCAGAGCTCCTAAGTTATTACATTTTATTCCTTTAACATTTTCTGATATAGTAGATTCAGGGGGTGACCTGGCGGTCTAGGGGTAAGGTGTCAGACTTCTATGCTGGCGGCCGGGGTTCAATCCTCGGTCCTGGCACAGATTTATCTGATTACCAAACCCTTCCTTCACCTCTGACAAGTCATCTTGTGAATGTGGGGAATGCCAGGCCTCCACCGTGGTTCGGATTCCACGTTAAACTGTAGGTCCTCCATTTCATCTCACAATCACCCTACCATTACACATTAGCGTAAGTGCGTATAATCCGAACGGGTAGTAAGACACAATAATAATAATAATAACAATAGTAGATTCACTTTTCAATAATCTAGTTTACAGTTAGTAGGCCCTAAGAGGTTGAAAAGTAATTTACAAAACACAAGGATTCACAGCCGAGTTAAAAGGGTCTCATTTCTGGCTTAGCGAATTGGGGTTATATAAAGTGCTCACCTCAGGACCTGATGTTCGGTGGGGTTAAAACCCAGCCAGGATTTTTCTTGAAGGATAAAAATCTGTAGCACAACTTCCTTTGGAAGGAAAGTAAAAGCGTCAGCCCCGTGTCGATTGTGGACATTGAATTAAACACATTTTTCTTTGTTACATAAAGCACAATAAACTACAACGAGGAACACAATATTTGTGAGGCTGCAATCGAGACGAACTAGAGCAGGGGCAATTATAACACTAGTGGTATCCGCCTCGGTGGCGTAGTTAGTTAACGCGCTAGTATCGTGTTGAGCTTGACTGCCAAAAATGGGGACATTGAGGTTCAAGTCTCGATCCGGTGAACAGGGGGTGGTTTTTCCTAAATGGTTTTCCACTCTGCCTCCACATAAATATGGGTTCACTTCCTCTAAAATCCAACTTTCCCAATTCCTAACCCATTAGTACAGATAGTAAGACGTGGTGCTATATTTAATTTAATTAAAACACTAGGGATCAAGTAACAAAGCTATAAAACAGGGACTCACAGTGGTCTTTTATCAAAAATTGTGTGATAGCCATCTCGAGAATCGATTCCTACTTCTCCGCTCGAGTTCTATCCCTACTTCTCCACTCAAGTTCTATCCATACTTCTCCGCTTGAGTTCTATCCCTACTTCTCCACTCAAGTTCTATTCCTACTTCTCCGCTAGAGTTCTATCCCTACTTCTACGCTCAAGTTCTATCCCTACTTCTCCGCTCGAGTTCTATCCCTACTTCTCCGCTCAAGTTCTATCCCTACTTCTCCGCTCAAGTTCTATCCGAATTCTTTGGTGGAAATGTGTGTTAGAGAACTCCCACATCTCCATATTAAATATTTCACATGACTTGTTTCCCACCAAAGGACCGGAGGTAAAACCAAAGATGGAGTGAGATGGCCGATTCGGATGTCTATAGCGAGGCATTGCATCTCAAGTGGGAACCCGAGGAAGATCACGAAGAGACAATCTGCGGGGTCGATGACAACTGTATAATCTTTCCGAACCACCATGTTGTGCCCATGGGGGATCCGGTGGCCCTTGCCCCAGGAGCCGAGGGGTCCTCCCAGTACCAGTATCAGGCCCAGGACCTCCTGGGTATCCAAATGTCAGAGGAGGTTGTGTACGAGACGTGGGACAACGGTGAGGTGGTCGCAGACGTTGTCGGGTGAGTCGGCTTTGCGTGTTTTTTTTATACGTCATCGTTGTTAGGTCGTTGCTTACCCCCTGGTAGAAATAATTTGTTGGTTGTAGATATATATTAGATTCAAAAAGATTTCAAGGCACTTTACCAATTCAATTTTGAAAATCTTGGATTAGTTGAGGGTTAAAAGATTTGTTTATATCAATTTAATTACAGAGAAGAAGTTGTCGGGGAACAGGAGCTTCTATACAAAGAGGAGGATCCAGAGATTCCTCTCCCACAGAACCAGGACTCTTACACATTGATGCGGCCCTATCCCTGCGACTTCTGCAGCCGCCGTTTCCGCAAGAAGGCCAACCTAATGAACCACATGGTGTCGCACCAGACGGACCGGCCGCACGGCTGCAACCTCTGCGGCGCCCGGTATCGACGCAAGTGCGACCTCATCAACCACATGAAGATCCACGCGTACGCGCCCGGGCTGGCGGGCGCCAGCGACGATGACGATGACATTCCGTCAAATCATTCCCGGGAGAATGCCCACCCCACCATCAAAGGACGGCGCAAGAAGGCGCAGTCCAGCGCACCAAAGAAGAGGCGGAGTATCTCCTCAAACACCCAAAGCAGCAGGGAGATAGAATTCGACGAGCTATCCTTCTATAAAGATGGGAAACCTTACAGCTCTACTCGTAAAAAAAACACAAACATTTATCTTGATGATGGGGTACACTTACCGCCCTCGTCTGTCGGAGGAGATAGCGAGAAGCACGCGGAACCTCCCGTCCCGAAATGGCCGGTTACCGACGAGACCCGGCCTTACGTGTGCCAACACTGCGGAGTTGGCTTCGCCCGGGAGAAAGCCCTCGCGTCTCACGCTCGTATCCATGCCGGGGACAGCCCGTTTGAGTGTAACACATGTGGAGAGATGTTCTGGGACGTAACCCTTCTTAGAGACCATGCCAGGAACAAGCACAGGAACGCTGTTGCCAAATATAACAATGACGGTTCTTATGTGCCGGACAATAGCTACAGAGACTTTCGCTGTGAGATTTGTGAGCTTAGCTTTGATACACAGGAACATCTTAAGCGCCATCGCAAGTAAGTGACAAAGTGGTAATACTAGGTTTTTTGCTCGAGGTTTTTATCGGATCATCTCATAGCCAACATTGACTTGATTAAATGTATAATATTAATACTTGATTTAAATGATAAAATTATTATAGAGATGGGACCCCATAAAGATATTTGAGATTCGATAATTTGAGAAAATTTCAGGTTTGAGACTCAAACTCTTAAAACAAAGATTGTTTACACCCGCCTTGGTGGCGTAGTTGGTCAACGAGCTAGTCGTGTTGAGCTCGAATGCTGAGGACGGGGAGATTGAGGTTCAAATCTCGGTCGTGTGAACTGGGGGTGGTCTTTTCCTAAATGGTTTACCATTCTCCCTCCATGCAAATGCAGGTTCACTACATCTAATTCAACCGTCCCAATTCCTAATCCATTAGCATAATTAGTACTTAAAGCGTATAACCTGAATGGGTAGTAAGACACGGTGCTAAATAATAATAAAAAAGATTGTTTACAATTTTTCTTGTGAAATTAGTTTTATAGTTCTAGTACTGCTTATTGGTGGTTCTTAACCATTTATAATTATTATAGGATGAGCTTAACAACCAGACCCCAGACCAGTAATTTAACACTTACATGAATGTAGGAATGTTATAATGAATGGATTATAAGAAAGAATGTTAACATTTTATTACTATTATTATTTTATATTATATTTTCTCTTATGTTCATTTCTTTTTGACAAGATTCGGATTTGTAAAATAGGGGCATTAACCCAACTCTAAATTATTATTGAATTCTAAAAAAAGAAGTTTTAAAATGATTACACCCAAAGTTTCATGTATTTTAAATAAAACATATTTGAAATTAAAATAGTGGGAATAATCTTAGAATAATAATAGCTAAGAGTTGGATTGTATCAACTATTTTGCAAATCCAAATCTTAATTCTATCCTCAAATTTGAATCTGAATCTTTGTAAAAAAAATCATTCATATAACATAAAGATATAAAATATAAATAGTAACCAACTGGTTAAAATCTATTCAACATAACATTCATACATTTGGTTAAGGGTTTAAATTTATGGTCTGGGGTATGGTTGCTAAGATTTTCCTTTAGTTGTGTTGGGGACCCTCTTAGGTGGCCACATAGTCTTAACGCGTCAATTTCATGTTGGGCTAGACTGTCGGTGTCTGGGAGATCGGGGTTAAATACTGGTTGGGGTGCACTGGGGGTGGTTTTATCTCTAAATGGTTTTCCATGAATATAACCTCCCTAATTCATTAGTGTAATTAGTACATAAGCGTTTAACCAGAACGGGTGTTAAAACGCGGTGCGCAAAATATAAAGCTATGTTGGGGTTGAACCACCAATGAGCAGTACAGTATTAGAGCTCCAAAACAAATTCCAACTCAAAATTTAAATATTTTTTAAAAATTATGGATCCGATAAAATTTCTAATCCTCGAATCTTTAATATCTCGAAGGATTCTTGGATTTTGAGGAACCGAGGGGTCCGTCCCTATTTTATTGTTTTTATGTTTGTGTCAGGTCCCACATAAAAGTGGAGCCGCCCTCCAACGAACTCATGTGCCAACTCTGCGGGGAGATGTTCCCCGACCAGGCCGAGTTGGCCCTTCATGCGGACTGCCACGCTCGGTATCAGCCCCACCGGTGCATGCTCTGTGGCCACTGCTTCGAGGACGCCGCCTCCGTGGCCACTCACGTGCGGCGCCGCCACGGGAAGAACGTCCCTGACTTCACGTGCTCCTTGTGCGGTAAGACGTGCAAGGACAGGCGCTCACTTCAAAAGCACTCGTGGGTGCACTCGGCCGAGAGGAGCTTTCCGTGCCACAAGTGCAGCAAGCGTTTCCACAGCAGAGCGCGTCTTAAGAGGTTCGTTGAATAACTAAGGTACATCAGCTTTGGTGGTCACATGGTCTGAGGTGTCACTATCACAATAGACCGAATTGTCGATAATAAGGAGATGAGGGTGAATTTTACTTGAGTGGTTTTATACTCTCTCTTAACGCAAATTTTGCTATATTTTGTCTAAATTTAGCCTTATTCATCCTTAACACATGACCCTAATTTGTACATATGCATATATATTCTACTTACACACTTTTTTAAGTGTATTTTTTTTCTAAAAATTTCTTCTAATTTTGAATCAATCTTTTCAAAATTACTTATGGATTTTTAAAAACTACAACACACTAAATTTTGGTTTTCTTACCACCCCCCTTCCTCCCCTTATCACACATTGTTACAATTTTGTGAACCCTCTTTCTAATATTATGTCACAATATAATGCTCTTCTCCCCCTCTTTTAGTTAAAGTAGTATTTTTAACTATACGGCCTATACAATCCTTTTATTGAAATGTGTTCACCAAGCTCGACGATTGAAGTCGATCTTTATTTGTTTTTGGTGACCTGAATTGAATTGTTAACTTAACCAAAATATAATCTCAAATATCAGAGACTAGACCCCCCCCCACATTATTATTTTCAACAAACATATTGAAGAATAATCATAGACTCTACCATAAAATATGAAATATGGGTGACTATCAACATTTTATGAGGAATAAATTAAATTTTCAAAATAAAATATAGCCTATGTTACTCGCTGATAATGTAGCTTTATATTGGTGAAAGAATTTTTAAAATCGGTCCAGTAGTTTTTGAGTTTATCCATTACAAACAAGAAATCAAATCTTTCCTCTTTATAATATTAGTGTAGATATTTATTTACTACTTGTTCTAAATTTTGCCATTTTTTTTAGTTGCAGTACATTTTTTTGAGAGCTAAGAATCGAATCATAAAGAATGGTAATATTAAGGTAAATTCTTGATTGAATCGAGGTAGCGCAGAGTTTAGTTTGACAACCCTAGTTTGAAATACGCCATCCCCCTTTATTATTACACACATAGTAAATTGAATTAACAACCCTCCACCCCCCAAATAAAAATAAACACATTTTAACCCGAGTGAGTTGGGCTTTTTTCTCTCTCCAAATTAATCGTGTTTTTTTCCATGTTTTTCTCAGACACATGGTGTCCCACCGAGACAAGGCGGTGTCCTGCAACGAGTGCGGGGAGGAGTTCCCCGATGGCCGAGCGTTGATAAACCACCGCCACAGTCACAACAAGGACCTAACCGCCCGCCAGTTCTCCTGCATGGAGTGCGGCAAGACGTTTGGTTCCCGCAGCTCCCAGCAGATACACGCCCGCATACACACAGGGGAGCGCCCGTACGGCTGCCGCTTCTGCTGGAAGGCTTTTGCGGATGGCGGGACGCTCAGGAAGCACGAGCGCATTCATACGGGAGAGAAGCCCTATGCGTGCGTGGTGTGCCCTCGTGCTTTCAACCAGCGTCTCGCTGATAATGTAGCTTTATATTGGTGAAAGAATTTTTAAAATCGGTCCAGTAGTTTTTGAGTTTATCCATTACAAACAAGAAATCAAATCTTTCCTCTTTATAATATTAGTGTAGATATTTATTTACTACTTGTTCTAAATTTTGCCATTTTTTTTAGTTGCAGTACATTTTTTTGAGAGCTAAGAATCGAATCATAAAGAATGGTAATATTAAGGTAAATTCTTGATTGAATCGAGGTAGCGCAGAGTTTAGTTTGACAACCCTAGTTTGAAATACGCCATCCCCCTTTATTATTACACACATAGTAAATTGAATTAACAACCCTCCACCCCCCAAATAAAAATAAACACATTTTAACCCGAGTGAGTTGGGCTTTTTTCTCTCTCCAAATTAATCGTGTTTTTTTCCATGTTTTTCTCAGACACATGGTGTCCCACCGAGACAAGGCGGTGTCCTGCAACGAGTGCGGGGAGGAGTTCCCCGATGGCCGAGCGTTGATAAACCACCGCCACAGTCACAACAAGGACCTAACCGCCCGCCAGTTCTCCTGCATGGAGTGCGGCAAGACGTTTGGTTCCCGCAGCTCCCAGCAGATACACGCCCGCATACACACAGGGGAGCGCCCGTACGGCTGCCGCTTCTGCTGGAAGGCTTTTGCGGATGGCGGGACGCTCAGGAAGCACGAGCGCATTCATACGGGAGAGAAGCCCTATGCGTGCGTGGTGTGCCCTCGTGCTTTCAACCAGCGTGTGAGTGTTCACAAACAAAAGGGCGATTTTTTTAATTTAATTACCTACTTTTACCAACGTTAGGTAGAAATTTAAACTTTTTTTAAAATAATCTTTTAATTAATTAGTATATTTTTAATAACATGGTTTACTGTTGATTAGGATTTAATCGAGGATTTTGAGGGCAACTAACAGGAAACACACTTTTATTAGAGTGCAGATGAAATGGGGGAAACTAACCCCAGTGTGGCCGACAAATATTCTAAACCTGACCTTCTCATCACTGGAAATCCAATAAATAGTGAACGTGACACTTTAGAATGTATGACCAGCATTGCCTATTTTTTTCTTATGCAATTTATCAACAAATACATCTTCACGCTAATGTGGGTGCATATATTCTTAACCTATTTCCTCATTATTGCCCATTAAATATTTACTTTTTAATAAACAAATCAACTTTCATTCTAGTGGTATTGTAAAAAAAATAGAAAAATTACAGCTTGAATCTATCCTAACAAACCAAAGATGGGAGTTTAAAATGGGTTTCCTTGACGAGTTTGCCTTAAATTGAAAAAAGTGGACTTCACACACACTTAAAATATTCCCAGAACTGAGTCAAAGTTTGGATATTAAAAACATGTTTAATATTAGAAAGAAAATAATTATATAGTAGACAGAATTAAAGATGATTTATAAAATTTTACATTGCAAACATGATTAGCATATTTTGTTCTAAGATGATAAATTACAGTCTTACTACAGTATGTTATTAAATTATTTTATATTTTGGTCATGTGGGCAATTATTTGTGATATATGCATAGACAAAAAAAAAGACACAAATTTAACACAAATATGTATCCTAAGTTTAAATATTTTTATTATCAAGGCTTTGTAGTATCGAGTCTGGAATTTTACTTTCAAAACGAAGTTGAAGTTATATGACATCTTCTAGTAATGTATTTCTTTCTCAGGTTGTTCTTCGCGAACATATTCGCTCTCACCATTCTGGCCCGGATAAAACGACCAATCATGTCAACGTATATTCTTGCAAAGTTTGTGCCGCATCGTTCAGTAGGTCTGACGAGTTGTGTGCGCATCTTATACACCACAGTGACGAGAACACCGCAAGACACCGTATGCCAAGTCTCGGACCCCGCAAGTACAAGCGTCGGCGCCGGCTTATGGCACACGAACTGAACCGTTTCTCAAACTTTGCCGAGAAATACGCCACGAGTGACAGAAGAGACTCGGACTCCGAGTCGGACGAAGATTTGAAGCGGAAAATCACCAAGAAAAAGTACAAAACCAAGTCGAAACCTAGCGCTAGTGATAGTTTGAAGACGGTGGCCAAAGCCCTAAACTCTGTCGCGGAGAAATTTAACCTCATTGTTCATTCAAAGTCCGAATCCGGGAAAGCCAAACAAGAGAGAAAGTCACAAAAGGCTAAGCGCAAGTTGGCCCCCAACAGGAAATTTGCGGGTGTTTCCGGGAACTCCAAATCTAAAGAGGTCGCCAAGAGGCCGATTGTTAATTTTAATTCCGGTGGTTTCGTAAAGAGAACTAGACCTCCCACCGAGGGACGAGTCAGGCCAAGGACAAAGAATGTTACTTCGAGCACCCTGGCCGCCCTAAAGGCTGTGAGCACGATCTCCAAGGTGAATCACGAGTCCGATATGAACCGAGTACGGCCGAGGACAAAGAACGTGAACTATCATAGCACTCAGATGTCAAAACTCTCCCCCGCAGTGTTCCCAGACGGAAGCCCGGAGATGTCGAAACCGGGGGACAGTGAGCCAGGTCCCGAGCATGCAGCCAAAAGGAACATTGAAAACGGTGTCGAGCATTTGGAGGATTTTGCAGCGTTTGCTAGTTTTACCATAAAAACGGAATCCACCAACAATTTCAGATGTGAAATGTGTAGTAAAACATTTTTGAATAGATCTGAATTATTGGTACATGTCCCTGTTCACATTTGAGTTTCGCGATTATAACAACACAAGGCTTGTTTATTTTTTCAAGTGATATTTTATTTTTTGCTCAATACGGTAAAAAAACAAAAATATACCCTGTTAAAAGTTATTTTGAATACAGAAGGAAATTCAAATACTCGAAAAAATTTTCCTAATTGAAATTAACCCTTTTAAAATTTAAAATAAACCCTTTTTTAAGAGCTATGTTGCCAGGTAGTGGCTCATTCAAACTTAATTTTAGGAGAAATTCAACCAGATCCTTGACCTTTATCGTGCCACATTAATCGCCATTATCGTCAACTGTTTCCAATCTTTGGCTAGGTCAGGTTAAACATGTCTCCATCTTCCCCTAGCCTTCCATCAATCTTCCTCCTTTGATTGCTTCCATTCTTCTCCTCTCACTTGTACACTTTATCTGTTCCTCCCATCTTTTTCTTGGCCTTCCTTGCGGTTTTTATCTTACATACTTCATTACCATATTTTTTAGCATCTTCTTATCCATCTTCATTAAATGCCCATATCATTTCAGTCTTGCTTCCTCTACTATCTCATGTACTCCAACATTCTCATTACATGTCCATACCATCTCAGTCTTGCTTCCTCTACTATCTCATATACTCCAACATCCTCATTACATGACCATACCATCTCAGTCTTGCTTCCTCTACTATCTCATGTACTCCCTGTATCCCCAACTCTTGTCTGTACAACTTCATTTCATTAAGATACCTCAATACTAAAGAGGAAAAATGGCAACACACATTAGTATTAAATTAAACATTGAAAGGAAGATAGAAGGGCAAAACCTAGACACTTGCCTGAAAACTGTAGTCCTCAAAGCTCACAACTAAAACACAGCAAAATACATGATTCAATAATTTTTGGGGTACACCAGTTCCCCACTTCAGCAGAAGAAAAGTGAAACACAATCAGAACTCTGGTAGCATGGCTACAAGTTGATCTTGGTCACTTTAATACTGTTGTTGCCTGTTTCAATACTACACACTAATTTATATTCAATTTCTAATTTTCTCTTTTAAGAGGTTCACAATCCTCGTTTTAAAAAAAAAAGTTACTTTTGAACGAAACCTACGTTGAAGGAATGAATGTTAGCTAATTGTCGATTTTCCGCAAAGAGGCGGCCATTCCCTCTTTGTCCAATAGCAGCATTTTAAAATAATAAATGATTTTTCTCTTTTTTTTTTATTGCAAAAGCCATATCGTGTTTTATTAATTTTATTTGTTCCTGTCTCTCTTTCCCTTATTCCCCCCCCCCCACTTTTATTTTCTTTGGCATCTTAAGAATTGTTGTCTCAAATTCTAATAGCCGACTTGTAGATATAAATGATTCATCACTAGAAACCAAGTGAATTTAATCGATTTATATTGATTGTGTATTAATTTGTTCCTCCTCTTATGAACTACTTGAAAACCCTTGCAGGAAAATTAATTTTTCAAGACTTTAAACAATGAGGAAATTGTGTATATATATTTTTTTTGTAAATGAACAAATCTGTTTATTTTCTACAAGATGTAAAAATTCGTTCTGTCATTTGATGTACATTTGTATTTGTATATAAATAGACGTTTGTTGTGCTAGGACAAAATTATTTATATTTAAATATTTACAATAATTATTGTAAATATTTCTTAACAATCAAATATTGTAACCAGAACGAGAGTGGTACAATGTTACTTTGTGTGAAATTCATCCATAATTTCTATTACATAATAATTGGAATACACGCCTGATTTTTTCTTATTTTTTAAATACTGGTAAAGTTTTGTGAATATGGTCAATACATTTTCCCATTTTACTTATAATTTTCTTGAGTGTGTCGAGCTTTCTCCCCCCTGCCCCCTAAATAAAAGTGTTAATATCTTTGTCAATGTGTCAGATTTTGTATGAATTTTAAAACAAAACAGCCAGTATTATTGCAAAAATATGTAGGAGTATGCAAATACTCGATAATTCGAGTAAAAGTTCAAGTCTTAAGTGTTAGTAGCTTAAACCTAAGATATTTAACAAATTTTAAAAAGTTTGGAGTACTCTGAATTGTCAAAATTTTTCTCGGAAATTCCTGGTTTTGTTAAGTTTTTAGATATAATTTCATACCAAATGGAGGCCCTCATTATTTCCTTTTATCTAATTTTAAACAAAAAAATGTCCCATTTATATTAAATTTATTAAAAAATTAAAATTTTTGTGACTGAATTTTTTCATAAAAATATAATCTAAAAAAAAATATTGTTTGTACCTAATTATGCATGAATCTATTACAATAATTCAACTTGAAATATTTATTTTTCAAATTCGTCTTGAATTCAAAAAAAGACTTGCTTTCATACAAACTTTGACTCAAAATGTAAAATGCATACTCATACAATCTTAATTAAATGTAATTCAACTACCACACATTGTTAGAATATGTGCGTTAACTGTAATTTAACCTTAATTTGCCCTTTAAGGTAGATAGCAGTTTTACCTTGTGTTATTCCATTATATAAGATAGGGTCATGTAGGAAAAATTGCTACAGTTCAGAATAAACAGTGTGTACATGATTGTGCAGAATTATTAATAATCATCATCATCATCATCATCATCATTATCTGTGGCCAGGTCAGTGTAACCCGCCTCAGTGGCGTAGTTGGCTAACGCACTAGTCGTGTTGAGCTCGACAGCTGAGGACGGGGAGATCGAGGTTCGAATCTCGGTCGGGTGAACTGGTGGAGGTTATTTTCCTAAACGGTTTTCCGCTCTCCCTCCACGCAAATGCGGGTTCACTTCCTCTAATTCAACCTTCCTAATCCATTAGTGTAATTAGTACTTAAAGCGTATAACCCAAATGGGTAGTAAGACGCGGTGCTAAATAAAAAAATAATAAGGTCAGTGTAGTAACATTCTTCCGTTATTCTCCTCTCATTTGAACAATTTCTGTTATCTGCTCCTTCCATTTCTTTCTCAGCCCCACTTACGTTCTTTTTCCTACATACCTCATTTTCAACATTTTATTCGCCTTAATAATCATCATCAACAACAAATTCCTGCCACTGGTCTCTCTTGAACATCAGCCTCTTTGCTTTCTCCTGTCCTTCCACCACTCATATTCCTCCGTTTCGGCGCCCAATTCACTCCTCTCCATACTCTCTTGCTTTACCTGTATTTGGATCTTCCTCTTTCTCTCCTTCCCACCATCCTCCTCAGATTCCCTCCTACCTCCTCCACCCTCTCCTCCATGTCCGTACCACCTCAATTCCTCCTTTATCCCATCCTGCAGAGGTTCCTCCTTCACTCTCTCTTTCACCCTGTTCATCCTTGTCACTCCTAGCAAACTACTCAGAAATTTCATCCTGCAAACCGGCGTTAATTTTTTGTCCTGGTTTTATAGTCAGGGAAATCGAAATTAAGCTCTGCACACCGTTAATATTTTCAATTATTTATTTACTGTTTAAAAATAAAATTATCAACTCAACAACACTCGTAATATAATCTCTTTTTTAAAGATACTGCGGTGAAATGTAGATCTAGATGAGACTCTACCTTCAGATAAAGCAAACCCTCGGAAATAATTGTATCCAAGCTCGGAAGAATGAAGTGTAATAATTTTATGATTTTAAGTTATGATAAACAAATGTTCAATTTTTTAGCAGATTGTGGCAGTAAATGTTTTAGTTTTGAAAATCTGATAATTTGGTTTTATTT
The DNA here is from genome assembly GCA_902141385.1 of Timema californicum. NCBI lineage: Eukaryota > Metazoa > Arthropoda > Insecta > Phasmatodea > Timematidae > Timema > Timema californicum. The sequence continues at coordinate 71,534 of CABFOW010000540.1, read as the reverse complement.
TCTTAACAATATTGCAAAGGTATTTATGTAAAACTACACACAAAACATTTTTGAATATAAATAAAAATTTTTATGTTAGTTAAATTTCATTTAAAAAATATTAATAAAATATGGAAATAAGATCGTAATACATAACTGAAGTATGCGGTGTCAACTATTTGAAAATTCAGAAGAGGGTGGTTCAAGGTAGTAGTGTTTTAAACTGCTTTGATATAACTCCAAAATTCTCAACAGTAAACATAAATTATCAATCATTTTATAGTAATTATTTCAAAACTAGCAAAAGGTTAGTTCAAAGGCTAAGATGTTTATTTGTTTTCATCTTTTCCATGAAGATTAGATAAAAATGATTATAATTTAGATTTTAAATATTGCACTTAAACCGAACAATAGTGATAAATGCCAAAATATTAAATAGTATATTTCTATAAGGAAAACCTATCTTAATGAGCTTAATGAGGTGATTGTATCATATTTTTAAAAAGGTATAGGAAAGGGGGATAGACACACAAAAGGGACGAACACAATACGGCTTTTAGGAAACTGCATTGCGGGCTTCACACTCCTGATGATTTCCGATAGAATGAAACCTAGGTCGGGGGATTGGGTGATAACGATATATTTTCTTCAGGAAGCAGCTATTCATTACCATTTTTGTCCAGTGGCAGCAATTTAAAGTGTAAACTATGTTCTTTGAATTGCAAAAACCATATAGTGTTTGTTCCTTTTACATATTTCTATCCACCTTTCCTATACCTTCTTCCAAATTTATATGTCTGTAAAATAAGTAATTAAGGTGAAAACTGAATACATTTAAACAGTCCATTATTCATGAACAAGTTTTTTTTTGTGCTGTCGCCCTAAAAAATATACACTTTCGTGATTTCACTTTTTCTCTTGTCTGTTACTTACAAAGTGTTTGCCCTAGAATTCTATCCAATATAACTCTCTTAAACCTCGTGTATTGTAAGCTGCCAAGTATGTATCAATTCACAGACTGCCCTTTCGAAGAAGAAAAAAAATTTACTCCTCGAAAACCATTAAACCACCTTTCACCCCTGAAAACTGTTGAATCACCCTGACCTAACACTTACCCAATTTGACAGATCAATGTGAACAATTGGCCTGATGCCGTCATAGCTACCTCTGCAGGCAATATCCATATCTATTAGTTACGGTAATTTGTTAAGGATGAGGACGGTTGAATTTAGAGGAAAACCATCATTAATACACCCGGCCAGGATTCGAATCCGGATCTCCCCGTCTTAGGTAGTCCAGTCTCTTGGGATATTCACACCTTATATATTCAACCTAGTTGTTGGTGAACAATGTAAGTCATAGGCTACATACTCTATAATCTACATCTAAAATAAATTGCCTCCGAAATAAGGCATTAAAAAATCAGTTTTAATCCCCGCTTCAGTGGCTGAACGGCCTTTAAGTTAGACTCTCCTGCTGACGACTGGGAGATCGAGGTTCAAATCCCGGTCGGATGTATGGAAGGTGGTTTTTCTTAAATGTTTCCCACTCTCCTTTCATTCAAATGTAGGTATATTACTTCTGAAATGCTTCCTTCCTTATCCCTACCCCATTTTAGTAATTATCATACAGGTGGTAAGCCATGGTGATAAAATAAGTTTTAAATGAGATTTTTTTTTATATAATAATAATATTTAGCACCGCATCTTACTACCCGTTCGGGTTATACTCTTTAAGTACTAATTACACGAATGGATTAGAAATTGGGATAGGTTGAATTAGAGGAAGTGAACCCGCATTTGCGTGGAGGGAGAGTGGAAAACCATTTAGGAAAAAAAAAGTTCACCCGACCAAGATTCGAACCTCGATCTCCTCGTCCTACATACCACCTAGGTTATTCTCACATACCTTCCAGGGTTCTTTTACACGCCGGAACTGACGGCTTTACTTTCCTTCGGAAGGAAGTTGTGCTACAGATTTTTATCGCTCAAGGAAAAATCTGTTGACCTTGATTGGGTTTGAACCCAGGAACATCTGGTCCTGAGGTGAGAACTTTAGCCCAAGACCACTAAGGTTGACAGTTTTTTCCTTAAGGTTCTTTAAAATTAATTTATCCGACCAAAATTCGCCTGTTCTGATAAACCACTCCAATATGCTCATGTGTAAATGTAACTTACTATGGTAACTGTTCTCGACATTCAAACCCTTTACAAATTAAATTGAGATTCACCCGCCTCGGTGGCGTAGTTGGCTAACACGTTAGTCGTGTTGAGTTCGACTGCTGAGGACGGAGAGATCGAGGTATGAATATCGGTCAGGTGAACTTGGNGGGGGTTTCCTAAAATGGTTTTCCACTCTCCCTCCACGCAAATGCGGGTTCACTTCCTCTAATTCAACCTTCCCAATTCTTAAGCCATTAGCGTGATTAGTACTTAAAGCGTATAACCCAAACGGGTAGTAAGATGTGGTGCAAAATAATAAAAATAAAAATTGAGATTCAATTTTTTTTAACTCGCTTTGTTCAAGGTTGTACATTTTCAAGAGAAAAGGTTTTTATCTTTTTTTAGAAGACCTCATCTATGATCTATTTTCATATTTGAGTATATTAACTCTTTTATTTATAATACACTATTCTACACAAAAACCATAAGAAATAAAATGAAAAGGAACAATTACATCAAAAGTTGCTTTAAAAATAATTAAATTTATTAATTTAAAATGAACCAATAAGGTCATGTTAAATACAATTTCATAGCTATGTAAAATATATCAAGCTATATAAAACTCAATTTTTTTTTATATCTTTGGAAAAAATATATATTTTGTAAAAAAAGATTCTCAACTCTCACTTGACATATATCGGATTTCGACTAGTTCCCCTGTACAGCAAACAAATACCTCGTATGACCACAATGCTGTATTTAATACAGACAGAGGGATCATGCCTTTCGAAGGACATCGGACCAATTTGGATAATTTTGATTTAACGGTATTCCGACCCGGTTTGTTTACGCACGGTCTAACGTGCTATTTCGCAGTAGACTAAACTGCTGATGATGGGGAGATCGAGGCTTGAATCTCGGACGGGTGTACTGAGGGGTGTTTTTTTTTTCCAAAACGGTTTGCCATTCTGTCTTCATGCAAATGTGAGTACACTTCCTATAAATATATCCTCCCCGAATCCTTAAAACCATTAGCGTAATTATTACATAAGACTATAACTCAAAACGGGTAGTAAGATACGGGGTTAAAAAAAACGGCATACCTTCACCAAAAGCAATTTTAAAATAACTTTTTGGTCATATATTATTTTTCTGTATTAGTTGAAAATCTATTACTATTGTTAACCAGTAAAACAATAATTGAGTGTGTCATGTTTGAATGAATATAATAAATAATAGATGAAACACTACCTTTTTTTTGTTTATGTGTGTTTTTTTCTCGACACATGCAAATACAATTTTTACATAAAACATGATTTGTATACTAAGCAATAGTTGATGTTCGATGTTTATTATTACAAACAAACAAAAAATTTAGCTCTAGATTTTAATTACATATTATATTGTTATGTTTCCAATGTATATTTCACTTGTTGTAAATATTATTTTGGCCATGTTTTATAATTTAATATATGTATATTATTTAGATTGACCAACTTTTTCATTTAATTTTAGTGGGTTTAATTGAATTTTTATGGGTGTGCGAAATCCACATTTTAAATTCATAATGAAACACCAATCAAATATACTAAATATTCCCGAAACCAAATCAAAGTATTTAAAATAATATTTAACTACTTTATGATAGAATCAATGGTCTAGTGGTCAAAGAGTCCCTGGTTACAAATACAGAAATACCAGGTTCCGGCGCTTACAGATTTTTCTGTGGGTCTGGAACGAGGTCAACTAAACCTCGTGAGGACAAATGAAGAGCTACTTGAATGAAAAAGTAGCGGCTAAGCTCTAGAAAACTGAGATTAATTCCCAGAGGGTTTGTTTTGCTGACAGTATGGTTCCCTTTCTTTACAAAAGTTGACACTGTCATCGCCAACAAATGGCGGCCACTCGGTCGGTATGGTTAAACTGCGGACTGATGCCATAGAGTTTTTTTTAATATAATTTTATACTGATGTGTTTTTATATAGATACTAAATGAAGTGTTAAGTTTCCAAAAAAATTTAAACGTATTTGGTCGTAATTTGAAATCTGTGTTACTATTTCAACATGTAATTCAATTACTACAAATATTTATTGTGTGAACATTAAATTATTATAGTACAAAATATTGAAAATTAAACATCTATATATGTCTATTTTAGCTAACAATAGTTATATTGTCAAAGCCAAAAATATTTTTCGGAAGAAAAGTCAAATGTTCAAAGTGAAATTGAAATTTGGAAACATCGCACACCCCCTATTTATTTTTATTTAACTAAAAGTGAAATAAAAAGCCTCAATTTGTCTATTGATATATTGCTTGGCTCTGTTTCAAATCATATTTGAGAGATTTCGCTCAATACATACATACACTACTGCTCGATCTAAGGTTTCATAAGCTACTGCTCGATCCAAGGTGGTATACAATACTGCTCAATCCAAGGTGGTATACACTACTGCTCGGTCTAAGGTGTTATAAATAACCGGCCGATTTAAGGGTTCCACACACTACACGGAAATTAATATAACTAAGACCCGCCTCGGTGGTGTAGTTGGCTAACGCGCTAGTCGTGTTGAGCTCGACTTCTGAGGACGGGGAGATCGAGGTTCGAATCTTGGTCGTATGAACTGGGGGTGGTTTTTCCTAAATGGTTTTCCACTCTCCTCCACGCAAATGCGGGTTCACTTCCTCTAATTCAACCTTCCTAATTCCTAATCCATTAGCGTAATTAGTACTTAAAGCGTATAACCCGAACGGGTAGTAAGACGCGGTGCTAAATAATAATAATATAACTAAGCCAAATTTAGCTTATTCTAAGTGCACGGTGAACAGCTGTGACTGGCCACAAAGGCTTCAGTCTTCTCTTGTCTGGTTTGTTGTTGACGGAAAGGTTCAGGATTTGAATCTCGGCCAAGGGCATTGAGAGTTTTTTTCCTCTAAATTTTAGTTTTCTCGTTACCTCACTATTGTAAATAGTCAAATAACCCTGATGAGATGTAACACACAAACACGACATAGTAAATACAATGAAATAAAAGTGATATTTATTTTGTGCAAACAACACTATGGCATGTTTCTAATCGCATATTTTGTTGTTACCACATCAAAGCATAAACCTAATAATTTTTGATAAGAATTTGATCAAATCCACTATGTTACGTATTATGTCGAATTAAAGAGCGGATATTGGGAAATGAAGCTGAGAAGAAATAGAATAATATAAAATAAAGATAATAACTAAATATTTTTATTTTTTATTAAATTCATTATATCAATTCACACATTCAGTTAATAGATTTAAAAAAAAACCCAATAGCTTAGCTCAGTCGGTAACGTGTCTGTCTACTGCGGTAATGCTCCTGGATCCGATTCTCGACATGGCTGAAAGATGTATCATTGGTGAAATGTGTGTTTACCCTTTCACAGTGATGAGTTAACGGCCGGGGGACTGGATGTTGTGCCTGCCCTAGTCTTAAGTTGTATTATAAGACATATGAAGCTATGACAGGCCTAACAAGCCGGTAGTGGGAAATATATGGCTTGAATAAAAAAACTGACACAGGCCACAGGCTGGAAACAGTAATGGATGTAAAAAAAAAAAAAAGTTAAAACGTAAAACATTAGAATGGTGAATTATTAAAAGAATATAGTCAGGAACTGTATATCACTCTATCAGTCAGTTGTTTTAACACCTTGCCTGTTGTCAAGAAATGTAAAACTCTGAATGTACAAAACAATATCTTTGTTCTTTATGGTCGTGAAACATGGTCTCTTACCTTACATGATGATAAGAAAGTGAGGGTGTTAAAAAAAACAAAGAACTTAAAGAGAATATTTGGTCCAAAACGGGAGGAAGATGATGGATATTGAGGGAAGGCTACATTTAATTAGTTACATACCCTGTAATCATCAGTAGACATTGTTAGGGTAGTAAAATCTCACGGGTTACGGTGGACAGTTCATGCAGTGTGAATGGTAGAAATTTAGTACCCCTCCATTTTTAGGGATAACATGTTGACGACTGGTTTTAGTGGTTGATCAGTCTATTATTATTATTTAGCGCCGCGTCTTGCTACCCGTTCGGGTTATATGCTTTAAGTACTAATTACACTAATAGATTAGGAATTAGGAAGGTTGAATTAGAGGGAGTGAACCCATATTTGCGTGGAGGGATAGTGGAAAACCATTTAGGAAAAACCAGCCCCAGTTTACCCCACCGAGATTCGAACCTCGATCTTCCTGTCCTCAGCAGTCGAGCTTAACACGACTAGCGTGTTAGCCAACTACGCCACCGAGGCGGGTGTCGATCGGTCTAAAGTATCACACTCGCAATATACAGGAATTTTGGCGACGAGGACAGGGTTAAAATCCTGATCGGGTATACTGAGGGTCGTTTTTCCTAAATGGTTTTTCACCCTTCCTCCATATAATCCTAATCCTTTGGTATAAATAAGTGTCTAGCTCGAACGGGTAGTAAGACACGCTCAAAAACAAAACAGAAAACATGTTGAAGTAACTAATAAGACACAAATACCTGTTTTGGCGGCCGTGTGATCTAACGCGCTACACTATTGTTGGACTAGACTGCCGAAAATGGGGAGATCGGGTGTTGATCTTGGTTGGGTGAACTGGGGGTGATATTTCCTAAATGGTTTTCCACCCTCCCTCCACACAAATGCGGGTGCATTTAATCTAAATTAAGCCTTCATAATAAGTGGTGTGAAAAAAAGATGTAATTGAATACTATTATGGTTATATGATCAATTTTAATTGGCTAATATACACTAAAAAAAAAAGAAAATTGCATGAAACGTATTGGAAATTATGAATCCGATGGTTAATAACCTTTTCTTACTAACAAACCAGCGTGATTATATTGTGTTCCTTGCGACGGACCAGTCAGGTGTAGGGAATGAAAGGTAAGCTCAGCCTGATCTTTATATAGCAGGCCTGAATTGAGGTCACACATAAGACTTCATATGACATATGTTGATCCGAGGTATATATACTTGATTGACTCACAAATCAACTAATTAATGTAACTTCATCATGTATTATTTAAAAAAAAAGTATTATCAGTGAAAATTAGTTATTTCTACATTAAAACAAATTGACAAAAAAAAAAGTATCGTGTTTTACTATCCATTCAGGTAATATGCCTACATAATAATAATAACTGGTGACCTGGCAGTCTAGGGGTAAGGTGTCAGACTTCTGTGCTGGGGGTCCGGGGTTCAATCCTCGGTCCCGGCAAAGATTTATCTGATTACCAAACCCTTCCTTCACCTCTGACAAGACATCTTGTGAATGTGAGGAATACCAGGCCTCCACCGTGGTTCGGATCCCACGTTAAACTGTAGGTCCTCCATTTCATCTCACAATCACCCTACCATTACACATTAGCGTAAGTGCGTATAACCCAAACGGGTAGTAAGACGGGGTGCTAATAATAACTAATAACTCTAATGGGTTAAGAATTAGGAAGGTTTAATTCAGAGTAAATGCACCTACATTTGTGTGGAGGGAGAGTGGAAAACCATTTAGGGGAAAAGCAACCTCAGTGCACCTGACTGGGAACTAACCCCAATCTCCCCGTCTTTGGCAGTCGAGTCCAACGCAAGAGTAGCGTATTAGACCACACGGCCAACGAAGCGGGTTTTAGTTGATATTAAATGCTTCATTTTTATAGGATATATTCTATGAAGTCTGTTTCTCATAGCTGATGTTACTGTTAAAGGCTCGACAACTCTTATTTAAGTCATCGTTTCTTGAGTTCGCCACAATCATCTAGCCTATAAGGAATTAGGAAGGCTACAAATCTGTAATAAAAGACATACTTAAAACTTATATCAGAAGAGTGTCTCCAAACAGGAGTTTAAGGTTATGTTTTGAATTTTATAAGCCTCCCAACACTTTAGTTATAAGTCGTGTGTGCTGATATAATCAATCGATTTTTTTAAAGTAGGCCTACATAATAAATACCTATATAAAAAAATATTACTCTCCATAAACTACTAAAAGAATAATAAAAAAATTATTGTCCCTTTGAACTAATACTTTAATTAGGAAAGTGAGACGGTTGAAAACTCACTTCTAATATACCCATTCGGGTTTTGAGCCATGACTCTTCATAGATGAGTAATAATTGAGCCATCGGAGTCAAAATTTGTTTTATTACCATAAAATTAAAAATAATGATAAAGATTATTGTTTCTGGGTTTTAGTTTTGCCACCAATTCATCTAAAAATTAATTTAAAATGTTTCAACTAAATATTTATAGTCTGTACATGACCCTCCTACAAATTTAATACTCGGAAGATTGTTTTATTTAATAATTCATTTCAAACGCCACTCGCCAGCGTGAAGAAATAACAACTTTAGCGCATGCGTATTTATTGATCAAGAAACGAAGTTTTAATAATATTATACCTAAATTTTCTCACAAGATGACATTTAAAAAATACAAACCTCTGTTGCGGCTATTATTGACCAAAGATTTTACAATATTATTGGTGCCATTTAAAAGGTGTTGATAATATCTATCAAAAATGACTGCTGCAGATCACATGACTTCACGTATGAATAGGATGAATATGTGAAAGTATATATTTAATAACTTTTTTTCTAGCTGTCAGATATGTTTATTCATTAGAAAATTGGTGTATACATAAACGCGTGTTTATTGAAAAAGGAACACAAGACGCATGCGCCTGATTGTCAGCATTAAACTTTCAAGATTCATGGGATCTCTTTTAAGTTAATACGTAAATCAAGGACCAATACATTACAGAGGACCATCGCTTTTTATTATGGCTCACTAATGTTTGTTTATATACTTTTTTTTTAAACCAACATGAAATCACGATGTAACAATTTAAAGTGTGACGTTATTAGTAATTTTTAAAATTATAAGTGCAGGTAAAGTTATTCTAAATATATAAGCTAATAATTTTTAAATAATTCCACCACCGTTAGCTAACAATTTTGTTTGGGGTGGAACGCAAACACATGCTGTTGTAAAACGTTGCGATTACATGTATAAAACTGTCAAATAGCATTATTAATCACAATAAACACTATAGTTTCTGACGGATCAATATTTTGAGTAATATTTTCTTAGGTTAATCACCTAGAAAGATAATTCAAATCCAATGCTCAAGAAAATACCTTGTTCTCATACGCGCCATGTTTATTTACTATCAACACTGAACAAGGTTTAAAGAAAAATAACTCAAAACATACATAAATAATATGTTGTTTATAACACGCTTAACATTATAAACTTAGCCTTATCTTCAATTGACAGCTCTATGTTATATTCTGAAAATTGAAAAATGATACCTGGACACGGGAATCGAACCCGGGACCTTTGGCTTAGTACGCCAATGCTCTTACCTCTGAGCTAACCAGGATTCGCCCCGTGCTCAGGGTCATTCTTCACTCATATTTCAACGCAGAGTCTATGATGGACGTGTGGAAATCGTTGGCTACAAATGTGTGGTTTTATTAAGATCACGAGCTATCAGACAACGCAGCCACCTTCGACTCGGTAGTTGGCTTATTGCTGCCATTTGTACAATTATTATAACTGTACGGGATGTTTTAGCCTCATAGTTTTTTCTAGGTTGTGTTGGCTTGCAATAATTATTTTAAAAACACATCACTAATATTATGACGATTATCTAAAACTCATATTAATTGGCAATTGTAATTTTTATTATTTGTACCCATTTGAATTATATATATTTTATCTTTTTTTTTAAGTTGCACCTATTAGTAAAGTCCTATTCCTGTTTATACTAATTCAGAGGTTAAACTGGTAAAAACATTCTTCATTCTGTCACATAGGTGAGTAAAGACCTATCTACAGACTCCGTATCCATAAGGTGCTTAGTACTTCGTAAGATATCGACTCCACAATAATAGATTGAGTGTCTAGAGTCCATATCTTTAATTCCTTAGTTTGTACCACTTCATAAAAGTTGACTCAACTTTAACTTGGGTGACCGGGCGGTCTAGGGGTAAGGTGTCAGACTTTTATGCTGGCGGCCGGGGTTCAATCCTCGGTCCCGGCACAGATTTATCTGATTACCAAACCCTTCCTTATACCTCTAACAAAACGTGTATTAATCTCAACTTGTGAATGTGTGGAATTCCAGGCCTACCACCGTGGTTTGGATCCCACGTTAAACTGTAGGTCCTCCATTTCATCTCACAATCAGCCTACCATTACACATCAGCGTAAGTGCGTACAACCCGAACGGGTAGTAAGACGCGGTGCTAATAATAATATATGGGAAGGTCCACTCTAATAATACTATAAGCTTAAGGTACTTTTGTTTTTTAATTCATTTGCTTTCACAGGCCTGATAATGAAGATTTGCCTTAATAGCCAGACTCCACTACAATAGTTCATAGAAATTACATAATATTATAAACATCTTTGTCACAAAGGACAAGACGAATTAAAATAATTCACCGCCGTTATTTTTCAACTGATAGGTGCTTAGCTGCATGATCCAAGATGAGAACAGACTGTCTCCTAACTCGCTGAAGGAAAGGTCTTAATTTCCTCCTAAATTTTGAATTTTGTGGGATTACTAACTCATGTCTATTACAGACTGTCGCAAATTAGTCTAGATATGACACCGGTCTTCGTTAAGTCGCCATCATTTTCATCCCACTTTCTAATGAAGTTTTCATATTCTTGCGTTTATTTTAACAGGACGTCCAGTGACCCAGAAAATGGAAAGTAAGGGAATTTTCTTGGTCAGGGAAAAGTCAGGGAATTTGATCAAATTTCTGGGATCTTCACATATTCACTAAAATAATGTGCAACTTTTCATTTACTATAAAAAAAATGTTTCCATTTAATACGTCGCGCGAATCTCTTTTGATACATTTGTCCTTGTTGAGCAATTAATATAAATGTTTAAAGTCAACTTGAGATTTTTATTTCATCTTTCCACTCCTCTATCGCATTTTTTTTAGCCAAAGTTGAGTTATTGGCCTGTGTAAGGTGATCTTTTATTATCGCAGTATAATCTCACTGAAATTTAACTTAAATCCCACTTCCCAATGGCCCATTGCTTTAGGCTGAAATATTTAAACCCTTAATAAGGTGACATTGTTTGAAAATGTTTAGGTCTATATTTTTAATATATAGTGACAAGAAAAGTAAGAAAATGGCTCAGAAAAATTTGGAAAAGTCAGGGAATTTTAAAATATAGTTTTTATTGTTGTTGACTTCAGTGGTCTTGGGGTAAAGTGCTCGCCTCAGACGCAGATGATTGTGGGCTCAAGCCCAGCCGGGGTCGACGGATTTTTCTTAAGTGAAAAAAATCCGTAGCACAACTTCCTTTGGAGGGGAAGTAAAAGTCATCGTGACTCATGTCGATTGTGGCGTGTGGAAGAAACCTGAAAGATATGTGAAAATACCTTTCCTGGCAAAATTGGTTGGCACTTTCATGTTTGCTCATAGAGTTTTTAGTGTGGAAGTCAACGAGGAAACACCACAATTCCTTAGCTCCTCTAGAATATGGTATTTCTACCAGATGGTGCAGGCAGCACCAACCAGCCGAACGCCTGAGTGCATGTCAAGCTCCGCGCACGGTTATAAATCGCATCGAACCAACCTTTGGTTTGTTTACTTAATAAGAAAGTTATTATTCTCTACGCTACATTATAATATTTGTTATTGTTACAGATCTTATGGCAGGAAATCCCTCTAAACCGCGCGGGGATGAGGATGTTGTGTGTGTTCCTGAAATTGATATTAAACAGGAAGATGAGGTGAGAAAGTACACCTAAAAGTTTTTTAAGCAAAATAATTTTTAGTAGAGAATAAATTACAAACTCTGGGTAGGTTTTATAAATATTAAACTGCTTAAAAAAAAAGTATGGGATCTCTTGTAAGTAGGCGAGATTAGGGATATGATATTGAAAGAAAAGTATCGATACTCTACTCATTATAAGTATCGGAAGAAAAATATTGATACCGTACTAGTGTCGGAAGGAATGTATCGATAACAGTATTGGTTGAAACACACACACACTACACACACACACCTTTCTGTTTCAACTTTTTGGGGAACCCTTGCGTTAACTGAGTTCAATGAGCTCTACAACACCCTATTTTGTTTAGTCTGTTGTGACCATGCTCGTTGATAAAGGAAGGGGTAGTGGACCGGTCGCTATTCGCCCCGTCGTTTGGTCAGGCATCGAGATGTGTTGATAAACAAAGATGAAAGAATAGTTATAAATGCTGATTAGCTTAAAGAGATTGAATGCTAGAGTTGCTTCTAGCTTGTAATTCAGGAAAAGAGTGAGAATTGAGAAATAGGCTTAATTATTTTCCCTCCACAACCCATCCTGGTTATTTAAATCACAGCATGAGTGCAAATAGAAAAGTTGTTTCTTTCGATACCGATCTGATACTGGAGTGTAAGTACTAATATCAGTGAAATTATCGGCAAAAAGGACTGGTATTGGTAGGGAAATATCGATATTAGTAAAATATCAATACTTTTTTCACATTTTTTAAGTTAATATCACAATTTAAAAGCCATTAACTTCAATAGTTTCCCAAATATATTATTATTATTTATTGTGTACATGGCGATCTAGGGGTAAGGCGTCGGACTTCTGTGCTGAGGTGTCCGAGGTTTAATCCTCGGTCCCGGCACAGATTTATCTGATTACCAAACCCTTCCTTCTACCTCTGACAAGACGTGTATTAATCACAACTTGTGAATGTGTGGGAATACCAGACCTCCACCGTGGTTCGGATCCCACATTAAACTGTAGGTCCTCCATTTTCATTCCCCAATTCAACTATTTAATTTTAAAGCTTTTTTTTTTTTGGTAAGGATGAAGCAGTATAATTTGAGGGTAATACACATTTTTGCGGTGGGAAAGTGGAAAACCATTCAGTTTGAACCACCCGAACGAGATTCAGACCTCAATCTCCCTGTTATCGTAGTCTAGTATACTGCGAGAATATCACGTTAGACCACGCGGCCATCGAGGCAGGTCATGTCAACAAGCAGATAAATGACATTAGTTCAACCATGTCAGCCATTGACGGTCGAGCTATACTTTGTAGTTTTAGGTATAAACGGGTAGAACATGATCAAGGAAAGAAATTGTTTTGCTTGAAACGCTAATTCTTGGGGTCACCCTGTTTTTTTAATTCTATTTTGCACAATAGTGTGTGTGACCCGCCTCGGTGGCGTAGTTGGCAAACGCGCTTGTCGTGTTGAGCTGCTCGACTGCTGAGGATGGGGAGATCGAGGTTCGAATCTCGGTCGGGTGAACTGGGGGTGGTTTTTCCTAAATGGTTTTCCACTCTCCCTCCACGCAAATGCGGGTTCACTTCCTCTAATTCAGCCTTCCCAATTCCTAATCCATTAAGAGTAATTAGTACTTAAAGCGTATAACCCGATCGGGTGGTAAGACGCGCGGTGCTAAATATAAAATAGTGTGTGTGTGCATGTATGTGTATATATAAAAAATTAATTGGTTTTTTTTCATATCCTAGGAGGATTTAGATGAAGAACAAAATTCTCTCAGAATTTATATCACTGAAGAGGAAGACTTGACCGACCTAATTAAGTCGGAGCCATCAATGAGTGAGCCATCTGCGGACGAAAAGGATGCCAAGGTATGGTTTTGATACCATGTTGAACTAACATAATATTCTTTGCCCTGTAAGCTTGGTTGTTTTTTCCTACTTTGTCTTACTAGCCATCTTGTCTAGCTTGTTTAGTTAATTTCACTATTTTGGTAGGTTTGTTTGAGCTGCCATTTTTCACTTCAAGTCAAGTTTGAACTAAAACACTTTTTTTTTAGCACCCAAACAATAAAGCAATATTTGAACTAGAAATATTTCAAGTTTACTTTATGTTGCAGATCCATTTATAAATCATGACTAAAAAGATAATATATTTTAGGTTTTTTTTTTGTGAAAAATATTGTAATCACACAAAATCCGATTTTTAAATATCTTTAATGTGATTGTGGAACTTTTTTTTTTTTTACTACCAGACAAAAGGAAATATCGAGGGAGTTTTATTTGCTTTGAAATAATATCTTAAAATCGAATAAAATTAATCACTCTCAGAATTTTCAAGTAAGAATCATAAATTCTGACTACTCGAATTTTTCCGTGTTGTTTTAAAAATCTTCAAGTTGAGTTTGAGCAGTTACTAAGACTCGACTTGGAACTCGAATTTTTAGAGTACTCGCTCACTGCTACTAATTTACGCTAATTTGAGTAGAGATAAGGTAGGCAGAATTTCTAGGAAATGCGCCTTCCATTCACCCTGAAAGGAAATCAGCTTACCTTGCACGTTTACACTATGGTGGAGCTTATAAGACTGGGCCATAGTGTTATCTGTCAAGGAGAGACTGATATTGTTCATGGTAAGCGATGGGTATATACCTGCATTTATGCGAAAGACAAGTTGGGAATTGACAAAGAAAAAAAAACTACTCTGAGTGAACCCAGTCAGGATTGAAAACAATACCCTCCCGTCACCGTCAAACCAAACTATATGAATCTGGTATTTAGTCTCCATGCCCCTCCATGCAGCTATGTGGCTCTTAATGACAACCATTAAAATGGCGCATTCACAGATGATGCAAAAACACATTATTTTTAAACTAGTTAATTTTCCTTGTAGAGAAGAGTCGAGTCCTGATTTTCCGATCCAAACGGGACCGAAAGGGTGCAGGATAGCCAAAATGTCGGATAGTACGGAAACAAGGTTAGGTACTGGAAAAAAACAAATCAAAATTTAATGGAAGTTCAATATATATATGACCCGCCTCGGTGGCGTAGTTGGCTAATGCGCGAGTCGTGTTGAGCTCGACCGTCGAGGACGGGGAGATCGAGGTTCGAATATAGGTCGGGTGAACTGGGGGTGGTTTTTCCTAAATGGTTTTCCACCCTCCCTCCACGCAAATGCGGGTTTACTTCCTCTAATTCAACCTCCCCAATTCCCAATCCATTAGCATAATTAGTACTTAAAGCGTATATCCCGAATGGGTAGTAAGACGCGGTGCTAAATATATATATGAAATAAGGTACTAGTAACCAACTTACTCCAAAGTATAAAAAATGCAATCACTTAAAAAAACTACTACTTTAATTATACAAACAGCACAGTGAATTTCAAAACAATTAAATGTAATACATAATTGGGGAAAAATCACAAGAAAGGTCCATTCCTGAACCGTCGTTTTCACTTGAAGGCTCCTCGCCAGAAAGCATTTCCACGCCGACAACGAACTATGTTGAAAAGTAGCTGAAAATATGTAAAATTGGGTAAAAAAAATTACCAAAAAATATTGGGTGGTTTCTATTTTATTTCAAAATGGTTCTTACTTGAAAAAAAAAACACCCCTAGTATACATATTTGTCCTCTCCTTGACAAACAGATTAAGATTATAGTTTAATTGAGCTGTACCCCTTCTTCACTGTTAAACTACTCTAACTAATATATTGTTTTGTTTATTTTTGTTCAAAGGCTTATCGTGAAGGCCCTCGCCGATGTCGTCGTCGTCGCCGCCGCAAAAAGTGTACGCTTACTGAAGACCAGCCTGACCAGCTTCCAGACCCGATAATACGGTCCCGCCGGAAAAGAACTGTCAGACTTGTCAAACCTTACTCTTGTGACGTGTGCGTTGCGTCTTTTAAAACCCGCAAGGAATTGAAGGCTCATGAATTCGAACACTTCGACGAGAGATTCTCAGACTTGAAAGAACCGAAACCTCGTCCTTGCAAGAAAAAAAAAACATTCAAGCCCTTGACTCGCAAACTTAAATACTACCCTACTTTCTGCGGGAAGTACCTTACCAACTGTAGGGCGGACTCGCGTCAAGTTTCTAAAAGGAAAGTCGCCAATAATACCAAAATTAAGTCCATAAGTGAGAATTCGAGCACTGTCGACGAAACTATTGAATCGGTCATCAGTGACTTTAATCTTAGTGTCGTGTCCGGCACTAAGCAAACCGAACAGGTTAAATCTTGTGTCAGAAGTAAGCGTGTTTCCTCAGTCAGCGATAACTTTGATATCCATGTCGAGTCCGGCACTGAGAAAGCGCAGCAGGTAGAAACTCCTCCAAGAATAAAGCGTAAGATTGTTCCCAATAGGAAATACACAAGTGAATGGTATACTACAGATTCTGATTTTGATTTCGACTGTTTAGTGAAGAGAGGAAGTATAGAGCCGGCATTAGGTGAAATTACATCAAACATGATGGCCATATCTGTCATTATTACGCCTGATGAAGTTCATAAAACGGAAAGTGTGGTTAATAATATGGAAAATTGGACGCCCAAGGTGATTACAAAGCCATTAACCATGGCACACAACAAGCATAGAAAACAAGACAGTGCAAAACGCGAGAGAGATTCGAATGCGAAAATTAAGATTCTCGAGTTAAATCAAAAGAAGGACGTGATTCATACACGTCCAAGGACTAAGAATGTCTACAGGGTAAGACCAAGGGCAAACGATGTCTCTCCGGCCTTATTCCCAAGTATCCCCCTAGAAAAGACCCTGGTCGCACCAGCGAGTGTGGCAGTAAAAGGAAAACCCATTAACGTGTGTGATATGTGCTGTAGAACATTTTTCAGTAGAGAAGAACTATTGTCACATGTCATTGTTCATATTTGAGGAAGTATTTCTTAGGGTTTTGCGAGCTCAAGTTGTTTTTTTTTCAAATTCGAGCGAGCTTTTCATAAATCTTCCGAGTTGATCTCGAGCTTGGATTGACTGAATTTATAGTTTTAAAACTTAACCATGTCAACAAAATACAAATATATATTAATATTGTTTTAATTTTTTTTAATGAAATAAGAGACATATTTAAGATAAAATCTGTTTTAAGCTTGTTTTTAAGTATTGGTACTTAAAAAAATCAAGCCATAATAAATTATAGAATGAACTTTGAAATATAATGCAATAATAACAGAAATATTAATTTTGATACAATTAAACATCATCAATAAAGTACAGCTGTTCTGACCTACCAGAAAACTTTTTTTTTTTTTTTTTT
>CABFOW010000540.1:39489-50132 GCA_902141385.1 Timema californicum | reverse complement strand
GGGGGGGTCAACCACACGCCCGGCGATGAGGTAAGAAGCTCCGGTTCAGTCGAATGTTGATGTTGTGATGACGAGCGTCTCCGGCGTGTATTGTAGTGGAGTCGGAACGAGTCAATTGGGCTGCCCTGGTGAGTGTTATCATTTCTTCTATGTTAGGTTGTAACTAGGTTACATATCTACAATATTTATGTATAAAATAAATAATACAGCTCTCTACATTTAAAAAAGTGGAAGGTTCTTAATAATGAAGTGGCTTTATAACATGTTAGCTAGGTGGTGGGTGGGAAGTATTTTGGCGGGGGTAGGAGTGAGAGTGTATAATAAAACCAAGCTTTGCCACTAACTATACACTAGTCACAATAACGTCACCTCGTGGCTTTTAAAGATTCTGACCAAAGATTATTTTGTGCTCAATCAGAATCTTGAAGTTTGGACTCAATTTATACATTATATGTACGATATAAGTAAGTAAAATTTTAATTTATTTTGGGTCTTTCTGTACCTATCAAAAGCTTTTGGTACCATGAATCAAGACAAAGTGCATTAGCGAACTCAAACTGTAACGTTAAAAGTTAGATGAGTTGTTAGCAAATGCCTTTCTATCCCAACTCAAATATAAAAGTATGCCTAAATTATTTAAAAAACTTCAAGAAGAAAATATTAACAAGGCAATTAATATAATTAGGAATAGGTAGCCTATAACTTGTAATATGTAGGCCTGTACTTTCATATAAAAACAAAACGAATCTCAACGCTGTGGTTTTCTTGAACATTAGCTTATAAATAGTTATTAAGTGGGTTACTTGAATAGTATGTAGTAGAGCAATAATGTTATTTACTAATCGAGGGGGGGGGGTGGAATCCAATTAATCTTGGCTTGCATTAAAAGATTTCGTAAAAGCAAATAAGCTACCCTTTTTACAGTTTTTATCATAACTAAAGGGAGAAAAAGTGTTTACTGGTTTCTGGAACTAGTTATCCGCCTAAATTAAAAGCAGATCTTATCTGATGGAATATATAGTTTAATTCTTATTCCCGAATTTGAATGAATTGACCAGATATTGAGATAGGTATTACTACAATATAGGATATTAAAATAACTGTTGTATTTTTTTTATTCAAAATGTTTCGATAAGTTCTCTAACTTTTAGTTAAAAAATTACTATCATTAATAAAAATAATTATAACCCATCTATCGTCTAATTCTGGCCAATGAGCTTAATATACTATAGAAGTAACAGAATTTTACTTATGTAAAGAAAAGTGTTGTAGTGTAGACCATAGATAAAGGTGTAAACTAACACTAGAAAAAGCAGAAGGTTATTAGCTAGACTTTGGCAGTCCTGTATTCATATTTATTTTGATAATATTTTAAAAATGGCGCCCAGCGGTTTTCGTGTTAGTCTGGATTTGTCAACATTCTATCAAGATGTTAGAAGTTTTTGTTACATTTTTGTTAATTTGGACCGGCACATTGTAATTCGTGATTTGGAAGATCACGTCAGAAACTTATTTGGAATTAGAAGCCCTTTTTGTCTGGCGATTGACAAGTTCATGTTGCCCCGTGATGAGCCGGTGCAGATTTTAAAAACTAACGATTCTTTGAGGTAGAGAGACAATTTAATATCCAATGATCTCAAACATTTCCTAGGTTTTTATTGTATATACGATATAATAAGCACTAACTACCGTTAGGTATCTAGGATTTATTTAGCATAAACTGAGGTTAAGTAAGGTCTATTCAACAACTTCACCCTACCATTACACATTAGCGTGAGTGTGTATAACCCGAACGGGTAGTAAGACGCGGTGCTAATAATAATAATAATATAAAACAACCACTTGTTGGACTCGCACTCGTAATAACATAAAAAAATCATACCTTGTTTATTTTTAGAACCGCTTCTTACTACCTATTCAAGTTATATGCTAAATGTTCTAATTATGCTAATTGTTTTAGGGATGAGAAAGGTTATATTTATAGGAAATCTAGGCCCTACCCGCATTTTTGCGGAGATAGTAAGAAACCATTTAAGGAAAACCACCCTCAGCAGACTAAATTATGTTTATCAACACTTATTGTAAGCAATCTTTGTTTAGGCTGAAAACAAACACGTGTTTTGCAAGTGTGCTTTAAATGTGCGCGTCCGACAAGCGGATGTGACCGGATGTAGACTGGAGCTAACCGGCACCCTAGCTCAGTCAATAGCATGTCTACCTACTAGACTAAAAGGTCCTAAGCTCTATTCTTGTCATGGTTGAAACGTCATTTGTTAAATTGGGTCATACCCTTTTACAATAATTAACTGATGACCATAGAAGGATACTGTGTTTGTTATAAAATTTGTAAGTCTTGTGGTGTTATAGGTCCTACTTTTTTTTTTACTTGAGATAGGTCTAATTATTGACCTGGCATTGGCATACTTAAGCTAATGTTCCGGCTTCAATTCCTATGTTTGTGTGCCATTTTTCGATTGTATAACATATATTATTGCTTATCACCAGCTAACTAGCAGCCCAGATAAGAATCAAATAAAGGAGAGCCTGAAAAGAAAAAAAAGGTATTTTCAAATCGTATGTCCTTACGTCCTTGTGTGTGTGTGTGTGTGTGTGTGTATACATTTTTGTCCTACCCTTTAAAATGTCTTTGTGTACCCGAGGAATTTCCAACTGGCAGCCGCAGCACTTTTTTTTTTTTTGGGTGGCCCGTTAATGTTTTTAACTGAGTAATAGAAAATTTTAATTTTCGCGGGGAAAGCCCCCATTAATGATGTTCATGTTTAATTTATTCCTTAAATATGCTATTTTCCTAATCTATTGACATAGGATCCAATATAGTATATTTTAGTTGAAACATCCGTTTGGTATATAATCAAACGCGTTTAAATGACCACTTCTTATTTCATTCACAAATGAATACGTTTTATGTTCTTGCTATTGCATGGTTTGAAAAAAAAATTAGCCGCTAATAATGTTACAAGACTCTTGGATTCAATTGCGCCCCTTGAGCACTTACAAGTTCGAAACTTCTGGATTAGACTATTCACCCACGTTTGTTTTTCTAATGGCTACATCTTATATGTATTCCTTAAATTCACTCAAATACTTGTTCCCATCTTGGAAATAGGCCTATATAATGGAATATATATACATGGTGTCTACTAAACTTGACCAATGAAATCCCCGACGACCTTTTCCCTGATTTTCCCTAATCATTTCCTAAAATTCCCGACTAAAAAANTTTTTAAAATTTGAATTTAAATTGTTTACTAGGAATTAAAAATATATTACACAGCTACAAGCAAAAACATGACATAATTTATTGATTATTGTATTTCATATTTTGAGTAAAATTTCATTTTCTCGGATTTTTATTGTGATTTACCAAATTCCCGGCTTATTCCCGTTTTTTCCCGATCACTTCAAATTCCCGGCTAATTCCAGTTTTCCCTGATTTTCCCGGATGGTAGACACCCTGTATATATATTTTTTTTTCCTAAGCTAAGTTTGTAGGGTTGGTTATAAAAATAATTTTATGCTTGAAATTTGGTGGTTACTTGCTTTGATCGATCTCAAAACCTTTGGTAGGGAAGTAGCTCTTCCAATAATATATCGTCTTTCCATTTTTTATTTTTCTTAGTCCAAAGGGTATTTTGGATAAACCAGGATTTTGGATAGTCGCGATTTGAATGAACAAGTCTATAATGTCTATTTTTTTCTTCTTCTAATTTTAGGGTTTTGGAAATCCCGGTGAAAAATACATGTCAGATGCAACCCCACAGTATAGAAATGATCAACTCTGAAGATGCGTATAGAATTGTTTTGAAGGGCGGAGGAGAGCAAAATGAGGAAAACAATGAGGATCAGGTTCAGCTACCAGTTGTTAGGAGGAATATGAAAACGGGGGAAGAAGTTACTGTCGCTAGGATTAGTATAGTGGAGAGGACAGCATTTACAGAAGACGCAACGAGCGAGAATCATCGTCATCATCCTTGTGCAACTGATAATGTTGCTTGGAACAACATGCCAGATGTAGACGGGAAACCTGTAGGTAAAAGAAAGAAAAAGAAAAGTAAAAGTAAAGAATTCAAATTTTCAGAAATGGGAAATGAATCGGTCGAGATTGGCACCACAAAACAAAGGTCGTTGAACGATTCCACACATTTTGAAAGCGACATTAACGAGAATACCGTTATCAGAGACGACCATGTCGGAGAATGTAATACTACGGATCTTGAAAGACTTAATATGTCGCTATGTAACCTAAATAATTTGAACCAATCACCCATCTCGAAAAAGGAGGGTTCACCTTTGTACGAGGCGGCCCAGTCGGATAAAATGGGGAGAAAGTTAGAAAATGGCAAAACCAAATCAAAAGGAAGAAAACATAAAAAAGCGCAGAGTCAGTCTGTTTTTCATGTCGACTCGCCTTTTATAAGTAAATCAGTTACCGACCATGTTTTTGAAACGGGTATAAATGAAAATTGTACCTCTAGCAAGAATGAGGTGGAACAAACGCTAACACGTTATGAAAGTACCGACATGGCATTAACTAGCCAAAATGATTTCAATCAACCAACCATTCCAAATAGTGAGTTGTTACCGCCGTACAAGCGGACCGGTGAGCCGGTGCCATTAAATTCGGAAGCCAGAAGAAATCTTTTAGCGGACGATGAAGAAATAAAACCACGAAAAAGAAAACGTAAACGAGTACATTCCAAGAAATCGAAGAGGCTTCATGGTCTTTCTTTAGCCGAAACTATTTCTTTGCTAAGCAAAGAAACTGTTGACCCTGAAAATGTAATCAAGAAGCAAGAGTTAAGCCCGCGTGCACCAGATCACAAGCATATTAGATTCTCCGACTCTACCCGTGATGAAGAAAAGGAGAATAATATTGAGGCTTCACTTGAATCAAGTGACATGACACACATGCAAATATGCACCTCTTTGACTTCAAACAATATAGCATCGGCCGCTAAATCATCCAGACTCATTAATAAAAGTCACAATCTTGTATCTAATTTAGAGGAGCCGTTGGATCAAAGTGACATGTCGCTTTGCACGGAAAAAGGTTTCTCTACGGTAAACAGCGGTAGCGTCTCACCCAAACCGCTATACAGGGCTAGGTCATTGCCTTCGAGCAATCATTTGGAACGTGACGTTCCCGCTCGACTTAGCGGCAACCTCGAATCTAAGTGGGATATTGCACATCCCGCACCTACGAGGCCTACAAATCAAAGCACAGAAACATTCGGCAATCTACTTTCTCTTCGTCACAACTCCACACCTTGTGTTTTCAAACGAAAGCAACCTAAAAGAGAATCGGCACAGAACGACGGAGCAAAAACGGCGTCTCCTGCCGACCAGCCACAAGAAACTGTCTTGTGCAATCAAGAAGCAACAGTTCAACCCATACCAGAGAACTCCCACATTTCGGAAGATGAAAGTAATCTGCCGGTATTCAACGGTGTTCCTAAAAAGAATGATCATTTTATTTTCAAGGTAGGCTAGTCTCATTTTTATTTATTTTACTATTAGTGGTTAGGTGACCTGGTGGTCTAGGAGCAAGGTGTCGGTCGGACTTCTGTGTTGGGGTCCGGGGTTCAATCCTCGGTCCCGGCACAGATTTATCTGATTACCAAACCCTTCCTTCACCTTTGAATGTGGGGAATGCCAAGCCTCCACCGTGGTTCGGATCCCACGTTAAACTGTAGGTCCTCCATTTCATCTCACAATCATCTTACCATTACACGTTAGTGTAAGTGCGTATAACCCGAACGGGCAGTAAGACGCGGTGCTAATATTAATAATAGTGGTTAAAAAAAGGAGAAACTGTCTTTTGCATGATGTCATAGAAAGCAAGGTTGAGGGAAGGAGGAGGATTCAAATATTGGATTAGTTGAAGGAAATAAGAATACTCTGGGAGCTGAAGGAGGAGGCAGAGGACAGGGGCCATTGGAGGTTTAAGTTTACCGACAAAAGTAATAGACCAGTTGTAAGACTGAACATATGATAAGAGGTTAACAAAAAAAAATTGCAAACTATTGAAATAATCTTTATCGTCGAATGTGGTACTAATATACATATAAATTAGGGTTTAAAACATTAGCTAATATGTAATCAGAATAATTTATAAGTTTTTATTTTACCGTGAATACAATTCAAATAGAAATCTGACTTTTTTTAATGACAAGTGATTTGTGTGTTTTTTTAGTGTTGATTTTGGCTCTTTTATTTAATGACTGGGCAAATATCACAGTAACCCCCTTTGGAGGTCGAATGATCTAAGTTGACACTCTCGCAATAGACTGGATTGCCGATAATGAGGAGATCGAGGTTTGAATCTCGGTCGGGTATACTGAGTTTTTTCTCACAAAATGGTTTTACAATCTCACTACACACAAATGTTGGTACACTTCTTCTAAATATAAACTTCTTAATCTCTAAAACCATTAGCGTTATTAGTATGTAAGCATATAACCCGAAAGGGTAGTACAACGTGGTGCTAAAAAAAGTAACTTTTATATATATATATATATATATGATTCTCAGTACTGATAATCATTTGTTTATTTCAGAAATTAGTCTTGACCGAAGCTTGCATTCCACGATTGTCAGCTGATATAACGGCAATCGTTCAAGAATATTTCCCGAGCACATCAGAAGTGGAGCTAAAGATTCTGAGTAAGTAGGATAGTACTACTGATATCTTTGGCTGAGGGCTAGGTGAACTAGGTTATATAGTTAACAACTCTTCAGAATATATTCTGTAATAAAAATAGGTCAAACCTACTTCGGCGACTGCACGGCCCAAGGCGTCACCGATGCGTTAGACTAGACTGCCGTTGACAAAGAGATTGGAGTGCAAATCCCTGTCAGATGTGTTGAGGGTGGTTTTCCCCAAAATGGTTTTCCACTCTACCTCCATGTAAATTTGGGTACACTGCCTTTAAATTCAACCTTCCTCATCCCTAATTTATTTGTGTAATTAGTACATATGCGTATAACATGAGCAGGTAATAAGATGTTTTGATTAACAAAAAAGTCAAATTTATTTCTAGCATACATGACTCTTAATCTCTATTTTAGGTAAAAATCTCAAAATTCAAATTTTAGCTTCTTACACCTATACTTTTTTCCAACTTTCTCAAAGTGCTATGATCCCCCCCATCTTCTTTACACCCCTCCTCACCCAAGTTATGATTTGGTTCACATTAATTCAAAAATATAAATCATAACTAAATGATAACTTGTTTAAAAAAAATTGATTCACGTTCAATAAGATGGTAAATTACTATTAGTGGGTCTGGGGTTAAGCAAATACTCCTATAATTATATTGGTCCAACCCGCCTCGGTGGTGTAGTTAGCTAACACGTTAGTTTCATGTTGAGCTAGATTGCCAAGGACGGGGAGAGATTGAGGTTTTTAAACTCAGTCGGGTGAACTGGGGGTGGTTTTTCACTCTCCCTCCACACAAATGCGGGTTCACTTCCTCTAAATTCAACCTTCCCAATTCCTAATCCACTAGTATTTTATATATATATAACCAAATCACAAACTTGTATGCATTATAATAGCTATTAAAAATTTCAGAATCAAGTCCAAATTCGAAGAAGAAAAAAATTCACTCCTCTTAATTATGTACATCCTTAAGAATTTGAGAGAATTGAAAGGCACATCTTGAATGAAATCCTAACTATATACTCTAGTATTCATAGGATTCGTGAAGTTGAGTGTCCTATCTAAAACAGGACCATTATTCACTTACTTCCATGCTTAATCTCTCTAACATGTACGTCTTTAGTTGTACACTTGGGAAGTGTGCGGCAGCATGCGTGACATCATCAATGATCAGTAGGTGACCTGGCGATCTAGGGGTAAGGTGTCAGACTTCTATGCTGGCGGCCGGGGTTCAATCCTCGGTCCCGACACAGATTTATCTGACTACCAAACCCTTCCTTCACCTCTGACAAGACATCTTGTGAATGTGAGGAATGCCAGGCCTCCACCGTGGTTCGGATTCCACGTTAAACTGTAGGTCCTCCATTTCATCTCACAATCACCCTACCATTACATATTAGTGGAAGTGCGTATAACCCGAATGGGTAGTAAGACGCGATGCTAATAATAATAATAATCAATGATCAGTAATTTGTAATGCATTTACAGGATTAACTATTGCACTACAAAGCGTATAACCCGAAGAGGTAGTAAGATGCGTTTCTAAAATAAATAAATATTACACTACAGAAATTGTTACCCTTAAGATGGTTTTCGATTTACTGATCAACAATCACTTTTGGGAGGTTAATGCATTTGAAATTGGCTGAGAAGGCCTTAATATGTTTTGAATCTAATATTAAAAAAAAATACATATTTTTTTAGGTGGTCATGAACAACTTCAACAGTCGGTGAAGAAATTTTCGATTGTTGATGAAGAGATTGAGCCATGCGATATCATTGTATTGAACTGGAACGAAATGATCGAGCCTAAACGCATAAATTGATGACCGATCGGTTGTTCGACCCTGGACTGTGACATATAGAAAGGACGGTGCTTAAATAGACAGGACAAGAGGAAGTAGTGTTCGCACATTAACTAACAAGTTTGTGTCCAACTGTCTTGATCTGAAATAACAAAGAAAATACAATAGAGTCTTCGGAAACTCGACCTAATGTGAACCGAGATGGTATTGAGTTATTGAAATGTCCAGTTTTACGAATAAGCTTACGTATAAAATGCTTGTTTACTATGTCACATTTTTTAAAAACAGATAAATCACAGTACAGTATCGAATATTATAGGTACAGTTGTACTGTACTATAGTATTGTACGGTACAGTAACAGTAATATTTTTACAGTACAATATATTAATATAATGGTGTATATACATACTTGTAATATACCGAAATGCAGTACATATAATAATGTATCGATTCGAATAACACAATACTAAATGGAAAACTAACAAACACTGCACTTGTAAAAACACCCCAGCACGATTGTTCCACTCAAGTTACACAAACAAACTGAGGTGTTATACAGTTGAATGACCTTGGATTGTGATGACGCTCCGACAACTGTGTGCGCTCGCACATGTCGAGTTACACGGAATGTCGAGTTTCCGAGACTTTACTGTATGCCGCCAAGCTTCTACCGAAGAAAGGGACTGATGTACCCCGAAAATTACATAATTATGTGTTTTGTATTGTTTTAATTGTGAACATTTGATGCCTACAGTTTTCTGGTAAGTATGTAATCCTTACCCTTCTATCCTCCAGGGTTACCACTTGTCCTAATATTTTTTTTCATAGCTAAATATTCATTTCCATTGCTTTAAAAAAAATAGATTTCTTGGTTATTATCTATACATCTACTTACATATTTTGAGAAAAAAAACATTTTTATAATTTTAAGCTCATTTTGGTTTCTTATACATTGTTTGCATTGTTGCCTATTTAATAAAAAAAAAGTACTTTGGAGTAAATTTATAAAACAAGTATTATTTATTTGAGGTGTTTAATGTGTGTACTTTCTGAACCTACTGATTATTTGAACACACAAAAATGTCTGAGCGAGCGTGAAATGGACTACCAATTTTATCGGGAAAGGTATTTTCACATACTTTCAAGGGTTCTTTCACACACCACAATCGACACGGGACCGATAGCTTTACGTCCGCTTCAAAGGAAGTTGTGCTACAGATTTTTATTGTTCAAAAAAATAAATTTTTTGTCGGCCCCAGCTCGGTTTGAACCCATGTACATCGGGTCCTGAGGCGACTGCTTTACCCCGAGACCACCGAGGTTGACTAAAACAAGTAAAACATGGAGGTTTAGGTATGATTGTGTTGGACTGATTTATTAAATATTTACTGATTTTCATAAATTATATACTCCAATAATTCTCCGTTTCCGTGGATATCCGTTTTTGCTCTGTACACATGACCTTGTTTAACTTGTATACTTTTATTTGGTAATTTTCCAGACGATGTAGTGTATTGTAAGGCCCCTTTCATACAAGCTTGCTTGAGAGCTTTAAGATATCATTAGGGCATTGTGCCTAATGTAGCCATTCACATGAGCGGGCGTAAGCGAGTTGTTGGTTCTAGTGAGCGATTTGCTGAATTTCTCTACCACTAACAGGGTATCGAGTCTTATGTAGCCTTTCACACGAGCGCATGTGAGCTAAAGCTCACTTCGGAAAAGCTGTGCCTCAAGTTTCCCCTGGTGTTAAAATTGTAGACATCAGCTGAAATGACTATAATAATCAGTTGAAAAAGAACTTTTAGACTTGCTTGAATTGTTAGTATCTCTCTTCTGTTGTGAACAATTAAAGAACTTTGCATTGTCTCCTCTAATTTCACGAAACTGTGTATTAAAACAGCCATTAACATGCTGGTGGTCTAGGGGTAAGGTTTCAGACTTCGGTGCTGGAGGTCCTGGGTTCAATCCTTGGTCCCGGCACAGATTTATCTGATTGCCAAACCCCTTCCTTCACCTCTGACAAGACGTGTATTAATCACAATTTGTGAATGTGGGGAATGCCAGGCCACCACCGTGGTTCGGATTCCACGTTAAACTGTAGGTCCTCCATTTCATCTCACAATCACCCTACCATTACACATTAGCGTAAGTGCGT